>JANDKE010000141.1:0-35807 GCA_027627275.1 Coprinellus aureogranulatus
AGGATGTTCTGCGCGGCTTCGTACGCGTCGTTGACTTCCTTGTCCTGAGATGCAGTGCCAATTGGTTTCTGCTGTTCGGAGGTGGTTGTAGCAGTGGCGGGTGTGGGCTGGACTTGGGGTTGTGCGGCGGCGGCGGTTGGTGGTGAAGTTGCTGTTGCGTGTTGTTGACCATAACCGGGATACGCGCTTTGAGGGTAGGGATATGATGCGTAAGGATAGGGCTGGTGTTGCTGTGGCTTTTGGTGGTGGACGAGAGGGGCATTGGTGAACGGAGACGAGGATGCAGGGTTGTTTGAATTCATTGTATGCCCATGAGTCTGCGGTCGACGCGTCGTTCTCCGAGAGGTCTGGAAAAAAATGTCGGTCATCTCCTCAGTGACTAGACCCGACGCGACTTACATTACCACCTTCCCAAGCAGCGTTCAATCTATATTTGTTATTACTGCTCTTTTCCAGCCTGCCACGTTTATACGCTTTTTGAAGCGCCTGGCTCGCAGACGGTCTGAAATTCGACTGTACGGGATAACGGGCAGCCATCCAGGTGAAAAGATCCTTGGGTGCGCATCCCTCTGGGTCATTGCTGTCCATCAATGCCTCGACTATCATCTCCTCATAACTGGGCAGATCGTCGGGGGTTTGGCCTTCCTGCAGCATGGGCATTGCTGGTGCGGGAGGCGGTGGCACAGGTGCCATAGCAGCCGGGGGAGGGGGGTGCTGGATAGGCATGATGTTGAGGTTGATGAGGATAAGCAGGATACTGGTGGTGGGGATAGGGATATCCGGGAGGTGGTGGAGGGTAGTATGGGGCATAAGGATATCCATACGGTTGATGCGGGTAGGCGACAGGTATGGGTTGATGAGCATGGGGTGGTACAGCAGGTGTCACTGCTGGAGGTGGTGCAGGAGTAACAGCAGGGTTTGCTGCGGGAGTTCCATTGGCGGTGGTAGCGGTGGGTGTCGACGTGGAAGCTGAGGATGCTGTGCTCGTCGAAGACGCCGCCGTCTCTCTTGACGATGATCCCTCTGCGGTCGATGCCGTCGTACCCGCTGTCGCTTCAGCGGATTTGGCTGCAGAGCTCGACTCTTCCGTCGTAGCCTGCTTATCTGGTGGCCTCGGTTCCTCAACGTTCTCTTTCTCCTTCGCCCGTTCCTGCTCTGGGACAGACGTTCCTTCCGACGATCCAGCCTTCAGCGAATCCATAATCGCTCCTTCCCCACTTCTACCCCCTCCTGACCCCTCCCCAGTCGTCGAGGACGAATTTTTCGTCGCACTTTCCCCATTTTGAGACTGTGTTGACGAAGAAGACGCGGTCGATTGTTTTCGCAAGCCCGCAATCGCAGCGTTGATGTCTATGGGCCATATCGAGGCCTTCACATAGGGCGGGACGTGAACGTCGAACGACAGGCATATTTCGATTATCTGCTGGGGCGGCAGGAGCGTGAGGTATTGACGTTTGAGTTCATGGTCATGGGCGACTACGACGGGAAATTTGGAGGTATGATCAACGTTTCATTCAAACTGGGGTAGCAGAGGCCGCGTCAATACAGACCTGGTATGGGATGGTGGTGGTGGTGATTAGTGATTTGGATAGGGGATATAGTGGTTGGGANGTCGGATAGGCGCTGGCAGCGACCTGCATCGTTCCGGCAAGCTGCACAGTTTTTCAGAACAAGGTTCGCGCTCAACGCTCGTTGCCGCCCACCTGCCAAAACAGGCCCATCCCGCGATCAGATCANGCCAAGTCCCTGTNTCTTAGGGGCTATTCGAGGTANNGAACACTATGATACATACAATGCAAGACNAACTATANATGAGATGGANAANACAGATCCAATNGNGAGACGTCTATGAGGTCTTTCTCTCTCNGTAGGCTNGGCTAAGGAGTCCTACCGGGCCCGACGCGANGCCCTGGTTCATGCGAGAGTCAGAGACGCGGTCNCCTTCCCNAAGATATCCTTTCACTCCGGATATCAGAATGGCTGGACAGTCTTCNACGATGTCCATGACGAAATCNAAACCCCTCCNTCTATCAAATCGCGTCAAACTGGAATTGCGTNGGCGGTGCAAACTGTGACCCTGCAGGAAGACTGTTCTTCAGCAATGGTTCCAGNGAGGCCAGNTCATCCTTGATCCCATTCCGCGCTAATTCATCGAGATCCTTCAGTAGCAGACTAGTGATTTTCTGAAGAGCATAGAATNAGTTTGTGAAATGATTNGCAGCGCATANATGATGCGCACCTTGAGTTTGTTGTCAATCTTAATTATCATGTCACCCANATTTGGCGGAAAGTTAGNCACAGGAGGACTGCTNGGCCCGTTTCCAAACGACGCCGGGGGTCCTGTTATTCCAGANGCATTCAAACTTGCGTTCGCGATGTTCCATAGACTTCCAGGAGCATCTTGGTCNCTATGCACGGCCGCGTTCTCTCCTTGGAACAGATACGACACGCCTGGNAGNGGTGTGAGCAAACCGAGAGGGCCCATCATATGGTGCGACGGATGGAAGGGGGAAGGTCCAAGGAGCTTCGAAATCTTGTTGTATACTTCCGAGATAACGTCGATGAGGGACATGAGGGTTTCGTGGTAGTCTAGGGGGAAGGGCTTTGGGATGACGTTAGNCNGGCNCTCNCTANACGAATGAAAACTNACCATGGGCGGGGTAAATAGGTAAGAGGTATCACCCTCCGAGAAAGATCCAGAGAACTCGGGTATACCGGTCGGGCCACCTCTCCTCAANTTCTTGGATCTGAACAGACGCTGATACGGTCGTCAGCACTNGCAGAGAAGTGGAGAAACGCGCCNCATACCATCCTCGACTTCTCNCCTTCCTCCTTGGACTGGTCAAACTCTGTGATAGTGTTCAACAGACCCCGCAANAGGTCCTGGGGTTGATGGATATCAAGCAAGCTCGCTAATGACAANCCCAGAACAGCAAAGCGCATCGTACTATACGCGAAATGAGTTGCCAATCCTAGACACGGTGCTTGTTAACTGACCGCTTCTTCATATCATTATTGTTGAAGGCAAGAGACAGTTCATTCTTCGATATGTGAATAGTATGGAACCAATGNCCCTGCCTACAATCCGTCAGTGGTCGTCGAGGAGNAGACAGGNTATANACGCACCCTTCATGAATATTCCGGATATATGTCAACGTNAAAATCCTCTTCTGCACCTGNTCCCTCAGAATCTCCGTCGACATGCCCTGCCCTCCCATCTGAGGACTGGCCGCCCCGCCGACATTATCTGAATGCAACGACTGCGAATCAAAGTCCCTTGCTATAGGTGTCGCTGATGTTGGTGTCCCGCCACTCCCGGCCGAGGTGAACGACATAGCATTCCCCACAGAAACAGAGCTGGAAGCCAATGAGAGAGCTGTAGGGACGGAGNTGGGGGTCGAGCTGGAGGAAGAGTTGAACTTGGAGAGAAGGTTGTTGGTCGAGGACTTTCGGGCGACGGGTGGCGGCCGACCCTGCTTATCATTGAAATGCGACATCAGTNGTCGTCGAGGGAGATCTGAACGCGCAGGAGACAAGGCCACTGCACGCCAATCACAGCGCGATTNGAATGCCTGTCACGTGCGTGGCGTGCGGACTTAGATAAAGTTGCCCTTGGACTCAGCTCTCAACTCGACCAGCTCCATCCCCTCGACCCTCCCCTCGCTCGCCCCATACAAGCCACGATGTCTACCGACTTCGCCGCCGTTGGACAGCAGTTTGCTACCTTCTACTATAAGACGTTCGACAGCGACCGCTCGCAGCTCGCGCCTCTCTACGTGCGTTGCTATTCTCGAGCTCTTCTCGAGAGATCGGCGCTGATTATTCGATGATCTTCCAGCGCGACTTCTCTATGCTCACCTTCGAGGGACAGCCCTACCAGGGAACACAAGCTATCATTGAGAAGCTCACCGTACGTCGCGTCGTTGTGGCATTGCTAGGGATCACGCCAAGCTTACGATGCTGTAGAGCCTGAGCTTCCAGAAGGTCGTGCACCAAGTCACCTCCATGGACGTGCAACCCTCAACGGACGGAAAGATTCTTGTGCATGTTTGCGGTTTCCTCCAGGTGAGTAGTAATAGTGGCTCTAACTCGGTCGTGTACTGAACTAGCGCGTCTTCTCAATCCACCAGGTTGACGGTGGCGAGAACCACTTGCCCTACAACCAGGTCTTCCAGCTCGTCCCCGAAGGCTCCACCTACTACGTGTGCGCATCATTCCCTACGGTCCATGATCCGCAAGCACTTATCTCGCATCTATCCCTCATCCAGGCTCAACGACATGTTCCGTCTCAACCTTGCCTAGAGTCCCTTTGCACTCCCTATCTAGACTTCGGCGGCGGCTTTAACCTTGAACGACCACACAGGCAGAAGACAATGANACAATGTACTTATTTCTTGGATTACTTGAGNGTTGAGAGCACCCATCCTTCCTCGACACATTCGATTTCGACACGGAAGAGGACTAGATTCGATTGCTATCTTCAAACTTCACAGCAGTGTGACACAATACTAGTCAGAACTGGACGAATGTGACTCGAGNGTCAATTCTGTAGATCCGGAACCACCCTAGCTCGAACGCTAGANTTGGCGGCTACACCCNTCCTTCTAGCCTCAGGTCCACTTACCATCGCAGGTAACGATGTTGTTCCTGATCAACTCATTTGCGACTTTGATATAATAGTAATCGCCTAGAACAGGTNAGTTGCAGCCACGAACTACAGGAAATGAGATGNGCATACCGTAGACGACTCCNGTCAGCTGGTTGTTCGCAGGCTTATTAACTGTGCCGTTGGAAAGGAGACTCTGCCACTGTGGCCTCCAAGCCAGACGCGTGATGCTNGTCAAGATCTAGTGGACGTCATTAAGGACACTCNCATTTCATCCTTGGTGACATACCCGAATCGAAGCATCAGCCCACTCCCGCTTGAGANCTGGGTCNGGCTCANAAGAAGACAGAAGGAGCAGCGCGTTNGACACCAAGGCCGCNGCAGAGGAATCAGCAGGNCGNGGNGCAGGGTTCAANGGGGCNTTGAAGTCCCTGAGCGNNGGNGTNAGNGNNNNTTANCTNGNNACANTACANNNTNGAAATGGNGAACTAACCATGGGACGATTCCATCCTGGGGAAGGTGGTCGANGAACCAACGNGCCATGCGCTGAGCNGTCCTCAGAAAGTCGGCATCNCCNGTCAGTCGGTACACTATAGAAGGNAATGCGTGNNGTGAGCAAGAGNGAGAGCNTCATTTTAGNNAAATGCTCGGAATGGAGNGAGAAGATCCCATCGCTTNTTANGCGCCTTCAGAATCNNGAGNNGGACGTACTGTTTGCGAAACCGTAGATCCCCCANGCTTGGCCGCGGGACCAAGTACTGTTGTCGGCGTAGCCTTGGGCGGTGCGCTTGCGNATGACNCGACCGTTNGTCTGGTTGTAGTGCACCACATGCCACGAAGAACCTATTCGCGTGGTCAGCAGCGATTAAATAGAACGAAATCGATGNNTGCGTNAAAGCTTATAACCATTGAACCAATGAGCTAGGGTGCCACTTACCGTCAGGCCTGATATGGTTGTTCATGGTGGTCTTCGCNTGCGTAATAGCAATCTCNTTCAACCTCTGGTTTCCAGTGAGGTCCGATGAAACGAACAGAAGCTCCAAGTTCATCATATTGTCAATAATAACCTGGTCACCGTGCTTTAGTTCAATGCCCTCCAGCGTGGAATTCTCCATAAACTCGAGAACCCACGCGTAAAGTACATACGCACCTGAAAGTCTGTGGGATCCGAAGCATCCCAGCTCCGTGTGCACCCTACGCGCGCATCGAAGCGGTTCGCCAGCGCCGTTGCCAAGCTGTTGACTGAATTCCTGGCAGTCTGGTTCGACGGATTTCTAGGAATTATCCCGAGGTTAATCATCATATGTCGCGCCGCGCATGCTCACATGGCCCAAAAGACGCGCCGGAAGGCCGTCATGCGACGTCGGGAGTCTCATGGGCAATGCAACGAACACAAAAAGCATGGACAGGGAAGGGAAAAGAAAGCGACGAAGTGGGAGAAGAGAAGATAGACGCACATCGCTAGCTCTTCGACGAACGGGAAGCTGATGAACCCGACGTCGTGGCCGACGCCACCTGCGTCGAGAGGGAGCCCGCGGCTATTGGATCTCCCCAGAGCAAGCCAGTCAGCAGTACCGAGTTGGTTGGCGTCTGTTGCGCCGCAGATCCCTCGACGCTTGTTCAGCTCGTAAAGCGTCGCGGGGAAGAAGCCTGAAGTCCAGGTGCGTGGAGGGAAGAACAACCACCTCCCAGCACTGTCTGTCCACTGTGGCCATTGAAGGTTGGGTGAAGCCCGGTAAGTCGCAAGGACTTTCTGGGGGATGAGAGGGGAGAATAACTCTTGGGGGACTTGTCCCAAGGCGAGTTGGATGGGGAGCAACCCGAGTAGAAGCAAAAGAGGTCCCAGCATGGCGACGAGATGCGAGGGCAAGACCAAGAGGGGGACACGCGCTTTTCTAGAGAGCGGCAGTGTGCTTTATATGTAGCGGGCGCGGTGTTGGGTTTGAGAAGCCAGGAATAGATCTTCTCGGTCCGGGTGCGTGAGTTCACGCGCTGTGGGTGCAGTATTAGGGTCTCTCTGTTGATATAGAAGTTGCCCCGAGGTGAACGCGAAGCGTGTTGCGAAGCATAAGTTGGAGTGTACGACGGGAGGCAGGACTGTCATGTAAACGTTAGTGTTGTAGGGATGTTGGTGCCCTGCCACGTCCCGGTGACCCTCGGCCTGATCATACCATCAGAGTTTGAATTAGATGGGTATCTCAGAGCTGCAGGTTGAAGGAACCCACCCTATCGAGGGCGAAAGTCTTCACTGGGGGACTTGTCCTAGAGAGCCCGTTGGTTGTGGTAGGGAGACAAGGACAGCGCAAATGAAAATGACGATGTCTTCTCGGAGAACAATCACCGCATGCTCAGGCTGGGTATCGATCTTGGAACGCTGCCTCGAGGTGATCATGTCCACGAGCCAAGAGTTAAACGCAACCGAACAGAGGGTGGGACCGGGGAACGCCCAAGCCGAGCTCATCGCAATGGCGGACCCTTTGACGAGGAGGTGCACAAGCAGACCCTGTTGACGCCCGCTTGCCCTCGTCAGGATCGAGGTAACCCTGCAGTCTGTCTGCACTCAAGATATTCATGAGGTGATTTGACCTCAAGAAAGCGATGACTGGGGCACTCACCGCANCGACCCTGTCAACCAGGCTGTGCAACGTCGACAACTTCAATTGAGGATGATCGACACATTTGCCCGCCAGAACCCGTCCGCAGCTTCCCGCCGCAGCACACNAAGGTCGCCGCAGCCGATGNCGAGNATGAATAAAAGCCANTGGNTTCAGTCGCAGCNATCCATTCAGCAGCAGCNACTCCAGCCCGGTGCATCGTAGTCGCGGTGTGCAGATAAGATTCANAATCCTAGCGCGTCACCATCTGTTTGGTTCCGCTTCNCTTTGCCATACACCGCCCGCAGCCACCTCGCGCTTTCATCTACCACCACCATCTCTGCCACCATCTCTTCTGCTCAGTCATGGCTACAGCAGGTCTCGGCAACGAAATTGTCACCGTCGTCAACAAGATTCAGGATGTGTTTACGTCAATAGGCTCAACAGGGTCAGCGATAGACTTGCCCCAGATTTGTGTGCTCGGCAGTCAAAGTAGCGGGAAGAGTTCGGTGCTTGAGGTACGCATGCTGCGGCGATGGNCTCATNAANGNGTGTTGACTTGGNTTTGGGTNGNTAGAACATCGTAGGCCGGGATTTCTTGCCTCGTGGTACNGGTATCGTGACACGGCGACCATTGGTACGTACACCCAACCCCTGTCCAACCCTTACTCTGGACCCTGAACTGCGCAATAGGTTTTGCAACTGATCAATAGACCGGCGGGTTCNGTCAGTGAGTACTTCACCACATACGNCNGCTCNCGTTTGACCGTCTCGCAGCTCANNNCCAGGCAAACGGTGTGCCTGACCAGCCCGCCCAAAGATCACGCAATAGACAAGTCCGGGGACAANGCTGCCAATGCNGANGAATGGGGNGAATTCCTGCACCTCCCGGGGCAGAAGTTCTACGACTTCAACAAGATTCGAGATGAAATCGTCCGTGATACCGAGGCGAAGACNGGGAAGAANGCTGGAATCTCGTCGCAGCCNATCAACTTGCGTATCTACTCACCGAAAGTCCTCACCCTCACNCTCGTCGATCTCCCNGGNCTGACGAAGGTGCCTGTTGGAGACCAGCCCAAAGATATTGAGAGGCAGATCAGGGANATGCTGCTCAAGTACATCTCTAAGCCCTCGTGTATCATCNTGGCGGTTACNGCTGCCAACACCGATTTGGCAAACTCGGATGGATTGAAGATGGCGCGAGAGGTGGANCCCGANGGAACGAGGACGATTGGTGTNTTGACCAAGGTTGATCTCATGTGAGTCCTCNTTTGGATCTGTTACTGCCAAGTACTAACNGTTTGNCNTCAGGGACAAGGGCACCGATGTGGTTGATATNCTTGCTGGACGNGTTATTCCTCTCCGNCTTGGTTACGTNCCNGTNGTCAATCGTGGTCAACGNGATATNGAGACCAACAAACCCATCATGGCCGCGCTCGAGCATGAGCGCGAGTTCTTCGAGAATCACCCTTCATACAAGAGCAAGGCGCAATTNTGCGGCACGCCCTTCCTNGCNAGGAAGTTGAATATGGTGAATTCCGAGTACTGCGTCTCATGTGTTCGTCGTGTGCTAAGTTCCTTCCAGATCCTTATGCACCATATCCGCGCGACTCTCCCNGANATCAAAGCACGTATCTCGAGNCAGCTNCAGAAGTACAATGCTGAGCTTCAGTCNCTCGGTGGTCCNNTGGGNGATGGAAGCTCTGGCAACATNGTCTTGTCTGTGATCACCGAGTTCTGCTCTGANTTCCGGGGAACGATCGATGGTGGCACCAGTGACTTGCCTTTGAATGAGCTNTCCGGTGGTGCTCGTATCAGCTTCGTCTTCCACGAGCTGTACAGAGANGGTGTCAGGAGCATCGATCCCTTTGACCAGGTCAAAGATGGTGATATCCGAACGATCTTGTACAACTCCTCNGTACGTCCAACAGCCTTTCTCNCTCGGTNTCTGCAACGCTAANNNCCATGTCTAGGGNTCNACACCATCTCTGTTCGTCGGTGCCGCTGCTTTNGAGGTTATCGTGAAGCAGCAGATCAAGCGGTTGGAGGAGCCNACCTTGAAGTGCTGCCAACTCGTCTATGACGAACTCATNCGTATNTTGGGNAGTCTGNTGGGCAAAGTGGTATGCNGCTCCCTTTTCTATNCCGCNCNTAGAAACATNNGNTCACTTNTCTTCCAGCAAGCATTNAGGCGATACCCTGCTCTGCGCGAACGATTCAACGCNGTGGTCGTGAACTATTTCAAGAAGTCGATGGCTCCCACNACCAAGCTCGTGACCGACNTGGTCCTTATGCAGGCGTGNTATATCAACACCACCCACCCCGACTTCATTGGCGGACACCAGGCGACCGCGATCGTCACTGAAAGGTTGAACGCTGCCAAGGCNCCTCCACCNCCCAACGACCCCAAGCGTGCGATCAACAACAACAAGGACCTCGATGTTGACCCCAAGAANGACGANGGGTTCTTTAGTTCGTTCTTCTCCAAGGGNCAGCANCAGAAGAAGAAGGGNGCTGCGGCTATGGACGCTCCCCCGCCCACTATTCGTCCTCAGGCTGCGTTGAGCGAGCGGGAGACNATGGAGACGGAAGTCATCAGTGCGTAAANCTTTCAATACTGGCTTNNCAACNCTAANTGTGCCNNNTGNCAGAAATGCTCATCCATTCNTACTTCAACGTTGTCAAGCGGGAGATGATTGACATGGTGCCCAAGGCTATCATGCTCACCCTCGTCAACGAGTCGAAGGAGAACCTCCAGCGCGAGCTTTTGCAGGAGCTNTACAAGCCTGAAGTTCTCGANGACTTGCTCAANGAGAGCGAGTACGTCGTCAGCCGCAGGAAGGAGGTNGTCAGCATGGTACAGGCGCTCAACAAGGCNGAGGAGATTGTTGCTGGCGTCTAAGCGCCCGTCGGCCGACCCCCGTAGAGCTTGTAGAATGTTNCTCACATTCCGCCTACACCTTCCGCGTTCTTTCGCTTGCCACGATTACGATATGCATGGATTCTTGCCTTTATCTTTTTCCTTGNCCACGTAATACCCCCTACACATTGGTTCTTNTCTTTCTACTGTCCCTATACAGTGCACTTCTGAAGTTCTGAGTGCGTTTTCGAAGGCAACGCAGTGGGTAGAACCAGAAGAGAAGGTTTTGCCTATTTCAGGGATNCTGGNGGAATGTTCTGGATTCACAAAAGGTAGGGCGTTGCAAAGGGTATGNATCGGCTTTTGTTGCGTAGAGAAGGCGCCCAGATACGTATGATGNTTCCATTCTTTTACAGCACCTCCATTGATAGTGATGTGTTCCCTTGAATGATTATCTTTGNGACGCTATCGATGGTGTTAGGCGCCGGCATCTCTCATATCACACCGCTNTTCTCCTCTTTCTCTGCNNTCATNCCTCATGAACACGTTCCGCTGGCCACGCTGTCAAGACGTGNCGCAAGGGAAAGGAAGCGGTCCTCGAGCAAGGGGCTAACGTAAGGGTGTTCCCAGCGCGGGCGCCTGGAGGTTCTCCCCCGNTNCTTTCGCGGGTGGGCTTGGGCGCTTTTACGCACGACTTNGAGGAGCGTTATCGTCCCGCTCCCACTCCCCCCGCCCTCCAGCCGCCCTGCGCACACCTTACCCCTTTCAGGTAGATTGTTGACGCAGTCCGTGGAACGCGGAATAGGAGAACTGTGTGGCTTTCCGCAGCGATTCCGTCAGACTCACTCACTTCGCGAAGCGAATACAGGTCAAAAGTGACTGGAGATGAAGGGTATATATATTCAGGAGTGTCTGCAGGGGAACAAGGGGAGGAGGAGAGTAAGGACAGGGGTTGCCAGGCAAGAATGATATAGGTTGTCAGGGTCAGGAGGCGTATCCGGGAGTGGCTCAAAGGCTGCCTCTGGCCTTGTGGGCTTAAAACCAGGGACCATGGGCACCAGTGAGTGCGCAGACGATGGTACGAGCGTCGTCGCCATTGAGAACGACGAGGGGCAGGGGAGGAAGGTCCGAGCGGGGGAGTGAGGGAAAGCAGATCAGGAGAGAACTGATGGTGGAGTCAAGTGGGTGGCGGAGTTTAAATTTGGAAGGTATAAAGAGCGCCGTTTTTTCTCTTTTGCTTCTCCCCCCATCCCCGTCCCGTCACGTGATGTCGAACTATCCTCCTACGATGCTTCCCGCTCGGCAATTGAACTTTGGACGCTCGAACGCATCTTCGCATCTGCTCGGCTTCCCGCTCTTTTCGCTCACCGACGAGATGGCCGAACGCATAGGCCCAGTCTATCTCAAACGCCTCTTCTTCTTGCATTTTGGCCGATCTGACGCCCTCAAACGCGTTCTGCTCCCCCCGCCCCAACCCCACCCACCAACCCACAACTGCGACTTTAATGAGCAGAAGAAGCTCACACGGGCGTGGGCCCTCGCATCCGCCTATCTTGCATGGGAGGCACGGCCAGGTCAGTTTGTTATATTCGTAGCGACACATCCATTCACTGTCGTCTAGATCTGTCTACGAGTACAATGGAGTCTGCCCTACGGCCTCTCGCAGACCACCTGACATGCGAGCAGTGCCAGGCTGCACTCAGGGAGCGCATAAAGAATCTCGTTGTCCAATGGTCCGTAGTCAAGGTCTGTCGTATTTTCGTCTTTGGCTCCATCCGCAAGCTCACCACGCACGTCCACTCCACAGCGTACGATTTGATGCGGAAACAGATTCGAACATTTGGGAATGCCCCCGACCACTCCGCTTTGCTTGCATTGCACCCACATAGACTTGCCAACGTCGTTCTTGGTCCACTCTCATGTCCACCCTTTTGACCCGGGTTCCTGTTTTCTGTCGTCGTCTGCCCTGGTACCCCACCGCTGTCTCCATTTTTCCTTGCTCTGGCCACCCTCAAGTCGGAACTGTTCGCCTTGTAATCGTACCCCTTCCCCCCACCCCTCCCCACATCCCATCGGACCCTTTGATACCCGACCAAAAGCAGGGACTGTACACGCATACGTAGCCAGCCATTCCTTCTCCCCACCCCTCCTTATCCCCTCCCTGGCGATCCCACCCTTGTTCTATATGTTTATTCTTCTCTTCTTGTCTCACAATCTCGGTCACATACACGCATTGACTCACATTGTAGCATTTTTCTCTGTCTCTTGGGGCTTGTGTCTGTCTCTCTCAATTGCATCTTCCCACTCATACACGCGATCACGAACACCCTTCCCAACCCAAACTTGTATACTATAGTTGCATTATATACGCTTGTAGCTTGGACGAAAAAGCGCATATACACACTCCATCTGCTGCTCACACCCACACTTCTTTCCATTGAGTCCCAGAGTAGCCTCGTTCGGTTCACGTCTGCAGAACGGGTAAGCCAGGGAATGAGGAGGAGAAGACTCCACGGCGGGCGGTTATCATGACGCGAAGTATGACGTATGCGGTCGTTCCTATGATTCTGCAGTTCAAACGAGGGATTAAAGTGATCGAGCGATCGGGGATAGGGGATCTTGTTGTGCTCGGCATCAGGTCCCTGCGTATTGCATCATTACTCCTCCGCCGGAGTGCCATGGCGGCGGGAGGAGAGGAAGCAGACCGGGTGCGCACGGCGTCTCGGGAGGCGCGCTCAACAGGATTCTGTGACCTTTGAGGTTGCGTGTAGGCCGATGGAGAGGGGTTTNGTTTAGTTTTTNAAGNACGTTGCGAATGCGCGATGGCAACTNGGGTGGGAGGTGACCATCGAGTGTGGTTATCGTGTGCANGGTTGCAGAGTCACAGAACATAAGGCCAGAGCGCGCTGGAACNCCTCTGTCAGTGGAAATGAACNGTNAGGNNATCTTGACATTGACATCGTCTGATGGGTATACACAGATTAGGATTGGGAAGGAGTACAAAAAGGAAGGNGAGGACACCAGAAATGGTATATTAGGGATGAGTGTACAGGTTGNNGACTTNANNGGGANGGCGNAGCCTGAGTCNGGNGTAGNCTNGANTGNNNTGGAATCCCCATGTCNTGNGGCGAGACNGGANCCTTCNTGGTCNATGGANNTANGGGTGAATGTCGGATGNCNNCAGTCNTTCCCTNGCGCTTTACGTGAAACGGGAGAACGACNANCGTNAGCCTGATGTTCACATAGTGANAAANGTCAGCATGCAGNTAACAAGGCAAAAGCGACCCAGCGAGAGCTACAGNTACTCACCAAGCGAANGAGCGAATNGATGGGAGGTTNGGACCTTCCNCNNNGTGCTTCACCGACCTCCAGCGGNCCTGGCACCGTCTTCTGCTAGAATAGCATCATTGAGCTCTTCTANCGGNGCCAGCTCCTTCTTGTCTACTAANTCAAACTAATGAAACCTGTTAGCNCGAGTACAGCTTACGGTTNCANGNACCCGTACCTCATTTATGAACAAGAAGAAATGCCGGTAACTGGTGTTCAAGTGGGCTGATGATCAGANGNTGNTNTTTNGAGCGTANAGCCAAGTCGGAAGTTCGGATGAGCGACACGGATGGTGCGGTTAGCGATAGTGAAAGTCGACCATCGAGCGATTCCAAGATGCGGCGGGTCAGATGTGCCAGTGTGCCGGACGAAACACCCCAGGAGGGCGGAGATAGCAATACAGTCGCGACGTCAGAGAACGGGAAGGTGTGCACCCATCGCATATCCGAGAGCAAGAACCATGAGTGGCGTATAGACCACGACCGATGCGGGCCCGTATCGAAATTTGCGTCCAAAGTGGGTGGTTGCCATGAGTAGTGGCGCAGCGTAAACCGAGGCGGTTCACACACCATGAAGAGCGTGAAGATGCGGCCGGTTGGGTATGAGCCGGGTTCGTCATTTCAGCAAGTGGAATCAGGAGGATAAACCACATTCGATCAGCATCGAATTGACTTGGAATTCAGGTATGTANAATANCGCACGTTCTATGCCCAGGGCACATATATGATCAAAGTGATNTNCTNNAANNGNNNNTGCNNNGATNGAGAGGGGCNGGAGAACGATGGTCCGGACGGTGTCGCGGAAATTCTTGGGAAATGGGACACCTGTTTACCCGGGGGAATGANGTCAGTATGGAGGGATATGGCCAGGAATGTGAAATGTGAATGCTGCAGCGGATAACGCGTAGAAGGCGTGCAGANCAGTGGGGCAGACGGCCACACCGGCGAAGTGGGCAANGCTGATCANGCTACNACANCAAGGCATGCATGCTCCTACACCACANGTGCATGCGCGCACATAGGTCCGAACTGCGNTTAGATTCCAGNAGAGGGACCCACCGATCTTATGAGGGAATACGCTTTCGTCGTCCAAGAGCCCCTGCGCCCAATTCATCAGCGCATCGACATAGTCCGGTGCAGGGANCTTGGTNGGCCGTCTGTATTTGACACCGTCTTCCCANAGGTANTCATATCTGCGTTTGTCGACGTTCATTTTCGGAGNGGGAGTGGGATNGACTTTAGATGAAGCACTTGTGACATCCAAATGGAAGGGCTTGAACGGACCTTGGGCCAGCCGACATCACAGGNCACTGCAAACATGAACAACAGGAGAGGGAAGTGAGAAGAAGGGTCGTAGCTTCANCANGGGGATGGGCGTCTATTTCCAGCGCGAACTCCTCCACGACAACGCNTGGAAATACAGGGGGTTGAAGTATAGTGTACTCACNTCCTGTTGCGTACAGAACTCNGTGACNGTGCCGTAGAGCATATTCAAATGGTTGAAGAAGTCCACAGCTGGACNGCGGAGGCNGCGTTTCAGCGTCACAANGCNTCATCCACGCCAGAAGATCGCTNTGNACGCACTATGNACCGCAAGCCACTCNTTCAAATCCTCGCCCTCAGGTAGTTGTACAGCTAGCCGCAGGTTCCCAGAGCCCTACACACGCCAGCCAGAGAGCCCCGCCATGTTAGATGGGGGTAGATGTTGCGCAGAAGGCGTGCCGTACCAGTGTCGCTTCAGCGTACTTGCGTAGCTGGTACTGTTTCGTGCCTTCGGGGACATCTCTGCGTGGCTTGAAAGTACGTGTTTTTCCTCTGAACGCGCGCTTAGAAAGCTTCAGCCGGTGGATCAGGCCAATAGGGACTCACAGCCCAAAGAAGGAGGACATCGTGCCTGGATGTGGGGGAAGAGCAATGCACGGCGTGCTTGATCATCGTTCCATGTTCAATTAGGGTGCCTCGGAGATTGCCGCATCTTATCTTATCTGCGACGACGACCCATTGCACCCCTCCACATCTTCAGTGTCGCCAGTGCGAACCAACGGCTTGAGCGAGCAGAAAGTGCTAGAATCATCAAACCAGGGTAGCATGCATAAGCGCTGAGTAAGACTTCGAATTATCATATGGCGCGCGGCCACAAGCGCCCAGAACGATGATGGTATAAATATTGCCCCTCAAGTCTGTCTCTGACCAGATTGCTACTCCAACATACACCCAACAGCAACCAATACACCTTCCACAGATCCGCAATGCCCTCTGTACTCTTCATCTTTAACCTCCGTTAACAAGACCCTCANCGGCAAGCCGACGGTAGTGCGAGTTCGCATCGTTGTTATATGGAAAAGGCGGACTGACGAGCAAGCGCTTGAATAGGGTTGGTATCTCCCCGAGGCCGCTCATCCATTCTACGTTCTCGCCCCCCACGTAAATATAGACTTTGCTTCTCCCGCAGGTCCCAACCCCCCTCTAGANCCCAGTAGCGTCGAGGTANGCTTGCNTTCCTTNNCCGCACGATNGCCTCCAACTAAAGCTATCCTCGCNTCGCGTACAATCCCAAATAACAGGCATTCAAAGAGGACAAAGAGAGCGTAAAGTTCCTCAGTGACGAGACNGTCAAACAGAAGCTGGCAAGCGCAAAGAAACTCTCNGACGTGAACCTCAAGGACTATGACGCCATCTTCTACGTTGGAGGACACGGCCCTGTCATCGACCTCTCCAANGACGANGTAAACGCCAAGCTAGCTTCAGATGCCTGGAAGCAAGGAAAGGTCGTCTCAGCTGTATGTCATGGCCCTGCGTATGTCCCANNCCATTACCCCTCAAGANGAATTCGGCTGACACNTTTCGCTCGATAAAGTGCCCTAGTGCAAGCNGTCGATGNGAACGGCAAGTCTATATTCGCAGGTCGCAAGTTCACTGGCTTCTCCAACGCGGAGGAGGAGTTGATAGGCATGGTGAAAGACATCCCCTTCTCCCTTGAAGACAGGATCAAAGAGCTTGGTGGGCAGTANGAGAAGGCCCCGGAAGCATATGGAGTGAGTANACCTATCGTCAGTGTTCTTGGATTCGGNTCTNACAACGCAATGTGCTCGCAGCCNAAGGTTGTTGTCGATGGGAAGCTCATCACCGGCCAGAACCCCGCGTCCGCGGCTGGAGTGGGCGAGGCGATTTTGAAGGCTATCCAATGAACTTNGACGATTGACACAAGATTAACACTTAGCNACCGTCGACCTGTGGCAAGGACAATGAATGTACCATAGTAGATGTACTCTAGAATATGACACCTGGTCGCTTCCTCACCCCGGATCTGCCACTGGCGGCGCATAGTAGGGACACCGTGAAGTCGCACATCCATGATGGAAGACGTTGGGCAAGCAAGCTGTCTGTTCCGGATATTGCGATTGCATGCAGAGATGAAAATGCCGGTACAAATGAAGGAATGAACGACACACCAACAGCCTGAGATTAGATATACACTACAGACATCTGCCAACCCTTCTTGAGCATGAACCCGTCAGTTGCACCTTTTGCAACTGTCGCCAGCTCTGCAGAATCAAAGAACACTTGGGCCATCTTCACTCGCGTGCCGTCGGGGTTGGGTTGAGGAGACCATGTTACTTGAACGGACCTGAAGCCCTGGTACTGTTGGAACAGCACGGACAACACGTCGTTCGTCACCTCCTGGGGAAGATTTGTACATAGCAGCCTCTGCGAGGGCTGATGCACTTGTTGGGGAATGGATGTGGGGGTCGATACTGTGTCGAGGTAGTAAGCTTTGCGGTTTTGACGGAAAAGGAATGGTACGCACGTGTTTCCTGCTTTGGAGGCGCATCGTCCTCGTCGTCCTCAATCTCCATCTCTTCATCCGAATCGTCATCTGACTTTTCGCGCTTCGCCTGTCTCTGGTCTGCGCCGTCCTCTTCCCTGGCCCTCTTACCATTCTGCACGATTGAACTGGCGTTGGCAGCATTTGGCGGCACGAAGTTGGGGTCCTCGCGGGAGAGGGTTGCGTACGACTTGGTCTTTGCATATGCAATGTGCTTTATGCGAATGTCAGATGGGTGAGGCGACGAACACGGGTAGATATGTGCGCACCATCGGCTTGTCGTAGAAGAGCATGCCCTCGCAGGCACGCATGGCGGTGGTCGCGCCGGCCTGGTCTGCAAAGACGAGGAAGGCCTGGCCCTTCATCTTTGGGCCCTTGAGGGCGACGATGTCGATGATCTTGCCATAGGTGGTGAAGAGGGCGTAGAGCTGTGACCTGAGCTCGTCCTTTGTGATTTTGTCGTTGAGGTTGTTGAGGTAGAGGGTCTTGTTTGGGGGGATGGAGGAGGAGGCCATGTCGAACGCCCGCCCGAGTCGCAGAATTGGCGTGATCCCGTCTGTTCCCACGCGTGCATTCTGTGTGCCCGCGCTGGCATATAAGGCACGTTCGCGCAAAATTCCTCTCTGCCATGGCCACCTCGCAATGGCTCGCTGCCAGCCGTGACTACCTCACAAATCTCCAGTACCCCGTCCCCACCCCTGCCTACACAGATGCCTTCCACGACAAGCAGTTCTATGCCACCGGGCCCCGGGATCTGATCACCGTGGTCGTGGCCATTGCTGTCATGGCCGTTCTCCGCGACGTCCTCCGCATCTGGGTTTTCGAGCCCTTTGCCGAGTGGAAGCTCAAGCGCGACCTCTACTCGCGCAAGCGTGCTGCGGCAGCGAAGGCAAGTGGGAAGGCGAACGGACATGCCAACGGACACGCGAACGGACACGCTAATGGGCACACCAACGGACACGCGAATGGATACACCAACGGCTCGGCCTCCCCGAAGCCTACAAAAAAGGAACTCGCACTGGTCCGTCGCAGCGTCCTCAGGTTCGCTGAGCAGGGCTGGTCTGTCGTGTACAGCACATTCAGCTGGAACTATGGCTTTGTGCGTCGCCCATTACTTCGCTCGACTTTTGTTCCTAACCTCTTATGCAGTATGTTCATCGAAATCTCCCAACCGTCTTCGCCGATCTCACAACACTCTGGATGGACTACCCCCATATTCCTCTCCCTGGTCCAATCAAATTCTACTACTTGCTACAAACCGCTTTCTACACCCACCAGATCCTCATCCTCAATGCCGAGGCACGGCGGAAGGACCACTGGCAGATGATGACCCACCATGTTATCACCGTCGCCCTCCTCTGGACCAGCTACTTTACCAACTTTACCCGCGTTGGTTGCATTATCCTGCTGCTCATGGACTGGTGCGACATCTTCCTTCCCGTGAGTTCTCCGCTATCCTTTTATCCGGATTGTTGCCTGATAATACCTTGATCAGCTCGCCAAAATGATGCGCTACATTGCCATCCCACAAATAATCACCGATGCGATGTTTGGTTTCTTCATGGTGTCCTGGCTGGTTACCAGGCATATCCTCTTTGTGATCGTCGTGTATTCCGTCCTTCGCCACCTCCCAGAACACATCGAATATGTGTACGATCCTTCAAGAGGACTGTTCTTGACGGAGGAGGCCTGGTGGGCCTTCTCTGTGATGCTGTCAGCATTAGAGGTAAGGAAGTTTTAAGAAACAACGTTCGCTACCTTTTTAGCTAATCACCCCATTCCCCAATGCCCAGGTCCTACAGGTCATCTGGTTCTGGATGATCTGCCGGGTAGCATGGCGCGTTGTGACGGGCAACGGTGCAGCGGACGAGAGGAGCGACGAGGAGGTCGATGAGAAGTGAGTAACTTGTCGAGTGCGCTTCGAGTCGGCGCTGACTCGCAAGCAGCGACATTAACGACGGCAAAGACGATTGAGTTCCCCTTAGACTATCTTACCATACTATACATACCCGCAGCGTAATGGATGCTGTTATTTTGCTGTCGACCAGCTGGCGAGAGATAGAAAACGAGACGGACTGCAGCCAAGTTCGAGTTGACGCCCTCTGAGGTCATGGTCACGCACCTTCCTTATCGGGGTGCATCGGTGTGATTGGGTGCACAGTCCACTGCATCTCTCTTTCTCCTACGCAATCCTCAATCCGCAGCCCTGTGCTTGGCAACTCTCTCATTTCCCTCGACCCTTTGCTACGCCTTGATCACCTTTAGAGGCACTCGTTGCGCAAACGAAATCCACTAATTCGCATCTACACGCCTGCCCACCCCTTACCGTACCTTTCGACACAACAACACCCATGATGGCCAGTTTCATGAGTTACTTTGGCGCTCGTCGCGATCCAAAGCAAGCGACGAGAGACGCGATTGTGGGTCTGCGGCAGCAGCTCCAACTGCTTGAGAAGAAGGAAGAGTACCTACAGAAGAAGATTGAGGAAGGAGCTGAAGAAGGCCAAAGCAAATGCTGTGACGAATAAGGCTGGTGCGTTCTCCTCTTTGAAGGCTTGTTATAAAGTCTGACTGTGGTCGGTAATTCTACTTCCCTTTTCAGTTTGACTTGGTGNTCGGTTGTCGCCTCATGTTCTNTGACTCGATCCCTCACACTACTATTCACGCATCTCCGGATCCTGCTACTCCGACTACCTACGCTTCCCCTACCATGTCCATGGACGTGAACAGCTGCCACCGCCGCGCTGAAGAGGAAGAAGATGAACGAGACCGAGCTTGACCGACTAGCGGGTACACGGATGCAGCTCGAGATGCAAGTGAACACCCTTGANTCGGCGAATCTCAACGCGGAAACAATGGCGGCAATGAAGAAGGCTTCAGACGCCCTCAAGGTTATCCACGGAAACATGTGCGTAGCTGTCACCCACTCCNCGTCGACCAAAGCACTAATGCAGATNTCTGCTCTGCCTTNCCGTACCTCCCATGNCGCTCTTAATCGGATCTCGTGAAACGCCCNCACAAATANCCAATGCNCCATGTNANACANNGCTNTCNTNGCGCGNACAGGACGATTGACAAGGTGGACGCCCANATGGCNGCCATGCAGGAACAACGCGACCTGGCAAACGANATTGGCGCAGCTATCTCAGACCCTATGAACNTAGGCATAGAAATGGACGAGGTACGTTTNNCANCTCCTTTCCACCTNTCCTTGTGATCTGACATCATACCTTCANCCCTGGTTTCTTCAGGACGAGCTCAAGGCAGAACTNGAAGAACTGGAACAGGAGACTCTGAACGANCGCCTGAGCGAGGCCGATCACGCGCCCGTGCATCTACCCCCTTCATCGACAAGAACGAAAGAGAGTAAGNGCATGCTTNGNGTATTCTCACTTNTCTGAACTGACCCNAATCNCTTTTGTACAGAACAACCGGCCGAAGTGCTCGACGACGAAGAGGCTCAGCTCAGAGAGCTACAAGCTGCATTGGCCATGTAGAACCCCCCTCCGAGGCTCTTTGTTCCGTCGGACTCTCCCTTACGTTTTCTTGTCATCCACCTTGTATATCGTATCACACCATACCATTCTATCTCATGANTCATGCCCTGTTCTACCTGCCCTTGCGTTGTCACTGTACGATATCTCTGAGCTCTCGTNGTGCCTTCACGTCATAGCCGGGCGCCAATTACATACTTTCAAACGTAACATTCCTCTGTGTGTTGAACGGTCCGATTTTCCTTTCTATCAAGTTTGCTTTGGGGGCNGGGGATTAGATCCNCGTCATTACACCAATAGATTATTGAATTGTGACTACATGGTGGTTCCATCCAGNGCTGCAGCTCACAAGCGCTCGAGCAAGCTAACAAAAACGACATCCGACGAAGACGCCAAGCGGCGTAAGAGTGCAAGGAAGATGGCAAGACGCTCGAGATAGGAAGGTCGTAGGACGAGAAAGAAGAGTTTACGAAAGAAGCACGCAAGGGAGGGCTGAANGTTATAATTCCACGTTGAACGGTGCANGCAATTGAGGCCTGGCGGGCCGCATGCGCNAACGATCGNGCATAGGAGACATCGCCGAACGTGGGGATAAGAGATCCCGAGAAGCAAATGCAGAACATCTTAAAAGCGAACGTTCAATCCAGGACTGCCTGACGCCGTTAACAGAGAGTGGAGCACGTTCAGGAAGGTAACGAGACGGCAGCCGACTTTAGTGAGTAAAATGTAATGCTTTGGCNAGGGCGTGATATGCGAGAGTGATGCAAGTCGAGGATGTTNAAAGTCGAAGAATACTCGTGCAGGATGCGGGACAGCAAGATGCGAAAGTGNAAGGAAAATAAGGTACATTAAATGCGTGGTGGTGGTGTCGATGGGTGTGANATGTAGGGCTCGACCGGACGAGAACCCTGCAGCAAGTGCTATGACCGAGGGGCGCGGTGATGGGAGCCCGCAGTCCGTAGGCCCAGTACTCGTCGTACGTCCGAGGTAAATCGTAAAGAGTCCAGAACAGGCAAGAGAGTCGAGTAAGGCTTCGTCGTGAGGGTCGCTTGTCCATCCTTCTATTGGAATTCCGTTCGCTGTAGATAGTCCGCTCGAAGGTCAAGATGTGAAGGCGTTCGGACGGAGATACGGTTCAAGTCCGGGAGTGATAGTGAAGGGGTCGAGTGGGTCATGAGAGCACAGCGGTGTAATCAGAACCCAGAAAGATCTTGCGGTAGAGATTATCGCATGGAACGCACCTTCATTGATAGTATAGCTCACTGGCGAGTTATCCACTAAGCACACGCGGGAGAGATCCGGTTCGATTATCGAAAGATCCTTGGTATATGATCCATTAGGTAGCTGTGTGCAAGACTGGGCAATAACCAGCCGAAGTTAGAAACGCGAATGAACAGGTGAAAGGTGGAGTCGACGCACGTCGCGGAAGAGGCGGTGGGTCAAGATTCCTGCACCCGCGTCTAGCCAGTCTATGACGGGATCGGCGTACTCTTGCATTGAGGCAGTGAATATCACGAGCGTATACCAACCCGAAACCTGAGGGGAAATGAATGGGACGAGGATATGAATTATGACGACAACACTCACCGTCCGCAGGAAGAAGTCCACGAACGGCCTCTTGTAGACATGGTACAGTGTGCTCCGTCCTCCCAGCACAACCTCAATCATATGTCCTGCGCTCTGCTTCGTCGATAAGCCAAACCACCCCGAGTTACCCTGAGAGGGCATTGGTCGTGACGTCGAGTGAATCAACGTTTCGTCTAGGTCCAACACGAGTGTTTTAGGGAGGTGAAACGGCGACTTTTTGGCGTTCAAAACAGGAGTTCCAGATCGTGAGTTAGCCGATGGTACAGGCGTCGATGCGCGCGATGACGACTCGGAGGTGGGCCGTGTATGTACCGATATTGAAGTTGACGCCGCAGATGGCTCTTCCATGGTTTCCAGTTCCAGTTTCTCCTCCTGGTCCGCCCTGCCCTTGCCCTTTGCTGACGCCGACAAAGGCGCAGCTGCCTCCAGCGCACCAAACGCCCTCCGCCACGTTAATGCATTGAGGGAGTGCACATGTTCCACTAGCGACGTCCAGGCAGCCTTGAGGTTGTCCCAGACAACGAGGAAGACACGAATGAAGAATATTTGATTAATGACCGACTCGAGACTTTTCTTGGAGCGTGGTGGCAACGGTTCGGCGTGGGGCGAAGGGGAGGTGGGCGATGTGGGGAGCGTCGGTGGTTGTGCCTGGGGCTTGGTGTATTGACGGCGACGACTTGGAGCGTCGAGGTCGGGGCAGTTGGGGGAAGAGGAACGACGATGAGGACCAGTTCTCGGAGCTGACCCTGTGTATGTGGGCAGCATTGTCGTGTGGGTCGGCGGAGGATGGGCTGGGCTTTGCACTTGCGAGGACGTCGAATTGGCGAGCGACATAGCCCAGCGTGTTCATGATTAACGGGCAATACACTGCGGTCACAAAAAGTCTGATTCCCTTATTTATGTATCCTTATTTGTTGTACACTAGTTCCGATCATCAGAGTATGTACCGGAAGCCCTGTTTCTCCACCCCTTTCGCCTTCTCCTCTTCGTCCAGCTTGCGGTTCACACCTTGCAGGTACACTCTGAAGCCGAACAGCATGACGATAGCCAATCCGCTGGTCGCAATGGTGATGCCATATGAATTCCGGAACGTGGGTGCCCAACCTCCTGGCCACACATATCTATAGATTCGACGTCATCGTCAGTATGATTCCTTCTTCTCTTTGGGAGAGAATGCACGCACGAGCCAGCAATGTTGCCCAATTGCGAGAACGCGTTGATCAGCGCAAGTGCTACGGCACGCTTGGAGGGCGGTCGAGGGAAAGAGTTGCTAATCCATGCATACTGGCACACGAAGCCAGCATACGACTGTGCCATCAAGAACCTGCAAATACCTCATCGTCAGAACCCCGCTATCTTCCTAGCTACTCCAGCAGGACTTACAAAGCGACATATCGGCCTGCAGTATTCATCGTGCAGATGGCAATGATGAATCCAACGATACCAGTGAGATAAGATGCAACGATATGATAGAATCGTTCTTGAACCTTGTCCGAATGGCTGGTGCGAGTTTAGAAGGCAGCCAAGTTTAGATGAGGAGGTACTTACCGGTTGAGCAAGAAAGTCACAATGGCGGCGAAGGCCCATGGAGGTGCGCAGAGCAGAAGAGTCACTGTGCGATCGTACCCCATGGTAGCGGCGAGAGTGGGGAAGTACGCGTTGAAAGACAAGGCCACAACCTGGGATCGTCAGAGCCAGTGCCATGTACCAGACCCTCCAATCCTTGATGGCGAGCCACAGGCCGTTCCCGGCCCCCTCGGAATCTTCTTCGTCGTTGACACCTCCAGCGTCCTCCTCCATCCGCCGGATTGCCAGGGCACGCTCCTGAGGAGAAAGGAACCTTGACGTGGAAGGGAAATCAGGCAGGATGAAGATTGCGATAATCGCGACGCCGACTGTGATAGCGCCTTCGATGTAGAACAACCATCTAGATTTCATGCTAAGCATCCCAAAATAAACCGTCCAAGCGAGTACTCACCTCCATGCAGCGTGGTTCAATTTGCCCTGCATACCATTGAGGATACCAGACGCCATGAGCGAACCGAAAGCATTGCTGATGATGTTTCCGACATAGAGGATAGCCGTTCGCAGGCCAAGTTCCTCACGCTTGTACCACTTGGAGAGAAGGAACTAACGTTGAAGATTTTGTTAGGGTCGCCACTTTTTACGGAAGGAAGATGCCGCTCACCAGTGCGCCAGGGAAAAACGCAGCCTCCACGAAACCAAGGAAGAAACGGGTCAGAAGGGCTCCGACAAAGCTGCAGTATGCATGTCAGCACGTCACCCAGACAAATTGAAAGCGAACTCACTTGTGCGTGATGCCGGTAAGGATGGAAATGACACCCCACACAATCATGCAAGCGGGCAGATACAGAGACGGTTTGCCTATCCAGTTGAGGAACATGTTGCTATAATACGGTCAATACGTGCAAAGCGACTGCCCAGAAGGTCGACTCACGAAGGCACCTGCATGATAATGTATCCGACATAGAGAATAGACAGCAGAGTAGGGAACTGCTGTCCAGATAGGTGAAGATCTTCTTCAAACCCTCTCAGTCGCGCAGCGCTGGACGGAACTGTCAACGGCGGGCTTCCCGGAAAACTACTCCTACTCACGCAGCGTTATTCCTGTCGATCTGTGNCATGCGAAAGCGTCAATANAGCTCAAAAGNGAACNTAAGCATACGCACNTAGTTGAGAATGTAGATGAGCACCATGATGCTCATACGAGCATCAACCTTGAGNAGAAGCCGGCGTTCGAGCTTCTTCCTGGCTTCTGGTCCACCGAACTCCGCGTCCTTATCGAAGCTTTCGACGTCGGCCTGGTCATGGAGGGCGATCGAGCCNTTCTCGTCCACCTCCTGCGTGGAGGNTGCTACCTTCGTGTCGGTCATGAGGGAAGNGGGTACGCGGTGTCAGGAGNGGTGGGTGATGGGAAACTCCTTGGGCNGTCGAGGTGGAGGGAAAGAAGCACCAAGAAGCTCACGGGGGCATCCCACGGGAGCTCCGCGTTTTGAGGATTTCTGGAGGAGGCCGACACCGGAGGTATTGTTCCGCGAGCACAAGGTCACCCATGACAGAGGATGAAAAAAATGCCATTTAGCGAGGTGAGAGATGCGGAGAAGGTCTGGGGTCTTCATACTAAGCCCGTATGTCCCCTACCCCTGAGCAGTTTGCAGGGAGAAGTCGACATGACAGACGCCGGAACCTACGGCGTGCCATGGGGTATCCTGGGGTATAGCTTACCCGGGCAGGACACTCCAATAGCGAGCATGTGGAAGTCCAGGGAAGTCCCCACTTCCGGGCTGCTAAGCGTCGCTTGCAAGGCCGGTTCCTAGCAAGCAAATCATACCAAGCAGATTTTACAATGCAGAGTGGGNTGAGCGGATCTCGGAGGCCGAACTANGGCGACAAATTACGCCTGCCATGGCCAGGCCTTCAGGCCCAGGTACGTTGAAATGAGGAAAGGGAGGGAGAGGGAGCAATGGTGGNGGTCGCTCACTGGCAGAGGATGGTGAACGGCTGTGGACCGGGGACGTCCTGGTCCGCNTTGGACTGGTCCATCNGNGTCACGTGCAACGCGTCATNCGAGACGCGTGGTCCAGTGATGGTTGATCGCCCTAAACAAGCACTTCGACTTGGACGGCGAGCCACTCTCGACGCCTGCGTCGACTGCGGCCTTCAAGTGATTTTGTTCATCCACTAGGCTATCGATCTGCCTGCTCGTTTCTCGTCCAATACTCAGCACCTCACCACTCGACGACTTGCAGCAGCCCGACTACTACTTGTACTTCTCAGCACGGCGCCTAATTCATCATGGACTTACTACTTGCCGTCGGTTCAAGGCGAAGAAACAACCCACTTGTTCAGCAACTCATCGTGAACGCCGTCAGAAACCTGCCTGTACTCCGGAAAGCCGACGTGGATCCAGATGAGATGTGTGCAATTTGCCTAAACTCGTTCGAAACCGTATTCCAGGAGGAAGCCGATTATGTCAGGGACCACAAGAGAAGTCTGGGGCTGAAGGAGACCAGCAGTGCTGGAGAAGAGGACTTGCTACTGGGCTTGACGAAAGTCGAGCACTGTGGGCATACCTTTTGTCGGAGAGAGTGGGTGTTTTGCAATGCAGGAATGGCTTCCCGTTCGCTGACTTTCGCCCAGCCTCGCAGAGTGGATCAGAGGCTTCGTGAGTCCCCAAATACTCGTGTGCTGCAATATTGTCTAAATAATACGTAGCATGGCAACTGCCCAACCTGCCGACACCCTTTCCTTGAAATTCCTCCGGAATCAGACGATGAATCGGAGGATGGCGACTACATTCCCGACGAGGAAGACGAACAAGACTACTTCGACTTCTCAGACTATTCCGAGGTTGATCTCCTGGTCTCATCGGAAGCCGATATGAACGAGGTGGTAGATCCAACGGAGGCCGCCGAAGCCGACATCGACGCTACTGGGAGAGAATCTTCTGCGACACCCTCTGCACAGTCCGAGGACGAGGACGAGGAGCCAGAGGCAGGACCGTCGGTACAACAGGCACCAGCACCTTTTCGCAGGGGAGAGAGAATACCCACTCCGCCACCAGCCAACGACCTCGCCGCACACTTCCGACTCTTCAGGTCCAATCGGGTTGAACCTGATCCTGAAGGCGAACGACTCTACAACGAACAGAGGCGTATTCAGATGATGGGGCCTCATCTACCGCCAGATTGGCATTTGCGTCAGATGGATGCACAGTGGGAGAGGGTGGCGCCCTATCATGAGGAGGAAGGCGCTCGGCGGGAGGAGTGGAGGCGACAAAGATTGGAGGAGGAAGCCGCCGCGGACCGAGAGATATTGCAACGGCAGCTACGGGAAGTTGCAGATCAGGAGGAGGAGTTGGCCGAGGACTTTGCGGACGCTGTTGATGCCATGGACGACGAGCTGAATGAAGATGAAGAAGACGACGTTTCTTCCGGATCCGATACCTTCATGGATGCGTATCTAAGCGACTCCAGCTCCGACCTTGACTATCAGCCAGAAGACTACATGATGAACTCTGGATCTGAAGAGTCCGATTCTGAATATATGTCTTCTGACTTCGATTATGGAGTCGACGAGCTAGGTGGGCAACTGTTTGTTTCTATCACTAAATATTGGCTGAATGGTGCTCTCCAGAATGCCTTGACCGAATGGATGACCCTGTCGCCATTCATGATGATTCCACTGGAGATACCGACCTCGGTCTGGCGACCCCAAGCGCTGAAAAGGCGGCTCCCTTGAGCGATCCAGTGGAACACCACCCCGCAGGAGACCGTTTTCAGGATCCCAGCTCGATTGATTCATGCATTTGTTAGAGAACCCCTTTCATGTTAGTCATTTCGCATTGCACACATCGCTTTATAAACTGGAGCATCTAGATACAACTACCCATCTACTCTGCAATCTGAACACCACCCAATACCTCCTTAATTGTAGCATCCTCTTTCGTGGCTTTCCACACCCCAATGAACTTCCCGCTCCATCTTGGACCCTTACCTCCTCCCTTCACTCCGAGTTTGGCCTTCAATTCGTCTCCTACTTGTTTGACAACCTTGTCATCGCTTCCGACAACCAGCACAGTGCTGACGCTATTCTGTGTCTGTGTCGAAGGAGAAGACGACAGGATAACGAGGTATGGGCTAGATGAAAGGTACTCGCTGGCTTTATTGACCATGGCGGTAGCTATGGAGGACAGGAATCCCAAAGCGTTCGAGCTATCGTCAATCCTATGAAGGTGGGTCGCATTGTATGCATTGCCAGACGCATTGGAAGCCAAATCTGCCACTATAGTCTTGGCTACGTGCTCTGCAAGCTCGATCTCCAGGTCGCCGACACGCTTCTCAGCTTTCTTTCGCTCATCTACAACCTGGGCGACACGCTCAGGCAAGAGAGGAGCACCACAACTCAGCGTTGATGACGCTTGAGAAACGATGTTATGCGCCGATGTAAGGTAAGAAATCAAACGGGGGCCAGCGAGGAAGTAGAGTCTCGCGTTTGTGGTGGAAGATCTAGACAACGTCTCCGTATGCGGCAGGAGGAACAACTGAAGGTTGTGGATGCTCGGAAGATGAGTCCCACAGCATCTAAAAATGTGAACGAGTTAATTGTCAGTTCACGCGCAGGTGTTTGAGGAATGAAGTTGGCTTACGGATTCCGATCCACGCCGTCAATGACGATCACTCGTTTGACGCCACCAGTATAATCATCGGGGAGGGCTTTGCCTATTGCACGACCTGATTCAGTCTTCGGTACTTCATCACCGCGGGGATTGTTAGAGTCGAGTTCTTCGACCTCAACGTGGACCCTCCTCCCCTCAAATACCAGGCGATTGGCTTCGTTCTGAATTGACAACACTTCGTCCACGGTCAGACCCCTTGGTACTTCCACATAACAGGGGGACGGATATGTAGTCAATGACCAGGAGAGGGTGGGAACATCCAAGCGAGTCTCTAGAAGAGCTGATAGCATATGCTGGGACGTATGCATCGACATCTATGTTTAGCGTTCAGTTGGGGAAGTCGAAGCTGCGAAAAGGAAAGAGGATGCATACATGGTCGTATCGCCTCTCCCATCCTTCATTCCCCAGGGACACAGTAACCTCTGCACCAGGCGCGAAGGCTTTCAAAGCGGCCTCGGAGTCACCGTTCACGCGAACATAGTGNACGGCATGGCCTCCATGCCTTTTNGCCTGGATNACCTCCCAAGATGAGCCATCNGCCTTGAGNAGTATGGTGCCCACGTCGGTAGGCTGGCCCCCTCCCTCNGGGAAGATNACAGTATCATGGAGCTGTACATGAAGGAGAGGCTCNGGTGGTAGAGTTGGTGCGGCAACAGCCTTCTTCGCGGGCTTCTTCTTCTCAGNAGGAGGCGGCTGTACAATAGTCGCGCTNACTANGGTAGTNTCTAGAGACCTTAGCAGAGGGTCCCCTGNANTGNNTNCAGTNTCAGGNTCTGTCATTTGAGANACATNNNCTATGAGGGTACTTGCTTTGNCAGGCGATGAGGCCAACGGGNATGGAGANCTTTGGGTCNGTTGGGATGGAAAGNTTNGGNGAGACNATCCGATGGTAGTCCTGCGGCGTTACNGGTGGCAAGAGGACTGCAGTTGCCATCGCAGATACAGNGNNGNNGTGAGGTTAACTTGAACGAATGAGTCAGGACGTAAAGATAAAGCTCGGNGTNTATTNCGCTTAGTCCCCGCCATCACAGGAACGCAAATAGGGGTGACACGCCTTTCTCAGGTCCNTTTAGCCCANATGCGTCTTCATTAGNCCTTNTTCTCNTCCACCATGCACGGTGAAGCGAGCGACACCTCAGCGCTGGATGGGCAGCTTCAACCGTTGCTGGACACGGTTGANGGCTCTGAGACCTTGTTCGACGTCGAGAAACGGCATGAGCTGGAGGCTGCGCTAGTGAAGAAGGTCGACCGACGNATGGCCATCCTGGTTCTCATATATATTCTCAACTGTACGTGTGTGTGCACCGCTCTATCTCGCTAGCTGACTTCAATTGTCTAGACATNGATAGGAACAACGCAGCGTNAGGNTGTAAGCGGGAGGGTGCAAGCGCAGGNGCTGATGAGTTCAACNGCAGGGCCGCCCGGCTGCGAGGATTCCAGACGGACTTGAACATGAGCGATACCCAGTTTGCCACGGTGCTCTCNGTGCTGTATATTGGATACACGATGATGCAGATTCCCTCGTGAGTCCAGCGGCCCTCCTGCGAAAGGAATAGTAGCCTAATGGTCCTCAGGAANATGTTCTTGAATCACGTCGGGCGGCCGTCCATATACCTNCCAGTCGCAATGATACTCTGGGGTGGAATATCTGTGCTTACAGGTGAGTCTACTCCTCTAACCTCTTGCTGCGTAGTCATNAACAAACTCTTATNTGTAGGCTTTGCCACNAAGTAACGTCGCCTTTCATGAGCATCTTGATGATGATTCTCATAAGAATCAGTTACTTCTGGGCGCTCTGCGCTCGATTCCTTCTCGGCTTCGTGGAAGCCGCTTTTTTTCCCGGTGCTTTGGTGCGTCCTGTACTCCTCAAATGAGGGCNNAACTGAAGCTTTGGCAGTTCATGTTGTCGAGATGGTACAAACGGAGCGAGCTGTCCCAAAGAATGGCCTTCCTTTCCTGCGGGTCTCTACTGAGCAACGCATTTGGTGCCCTAATTGCGTCTGGCATTTTGGATGCCATGGATGGTGTTCTTGGATATACTGCGTGGAGGTGCGTCGTCAATGACCACACTAGCAAGCAAATTCTGAACGGCGCTTTGACGTCCAATTCTCAGGTGGCTATTCTTCGTTGAAGGAGGCATGACAATATTCGTCGCAATACTCGCGATATACATACTTCCGGACTTCCCGGAGACGAGCACTGGCTGGCTCACCCTGGCTGAGAAAGCCCTGGCTATCCAGCGGATGGTTGAAGACGCAGGCACTAGCCCCGGGACTGAGCATCGAAAGTCAGGCCAATTCCACGGACTGTCACTAGCCGTCAGGGATAAGAAAGTGTGGTTCCTGGCATTCGGTCTTACATGCTTTGTTGTCTCTCTCTCCTTCAATGCCTACTTCCCGACACTCACCGCGACGCTGGGATTCAACCCGACAGTAACATTGTTACTGTGCTCTCCGCCCTGGGCTCGTTGCTACCGTAGTCTCAATATCAGTTTCAAGGTATATATCTCTTTCTTTCTGTTATGACAGCACATTGACTGGTTGAAGGCATTCTGACCGTGTAGGGGAGAGGACCAAACACATCGTTATCCCTCTTGCAATCGGACTACTCGGCTTTGCCATCGCCATGTCTACCATGAATCTGTTTTTGCGTTATTTCGCAATGTGAGTGCATACCCGGTTGATTGGGTACTTGGCTAATGAATGGCCTCCGACTTCAGGTTCCTGATGGCCCAAGTTTACGCTGGTTTCATCTGCTTTGTGGCGTGGGCAAGCAGCTCCGTGTCCCAACCGGCATCAAAGCGCGCAGTGGCTCTGGCACTNATNAACTGTGTATCGCAGTCTGGNAANATNCTNGGNTCGTGAGTCTNCCANCGNTTNNNNGGCATTTGCGCAGAACANNTCTNANCCTGNCACCTAGATACGGATGGCCATCAAAGTGGGGTCCAACGTACAACAAATCCTACGCTATATGCANGTTCTTCAACGCCATGACAATTGTGCTCTGCCTCTTGTTCCGGAGCCACCTCTCTCGGCTGAACGCTGAGGCAGAGAAAAAGGAGATAGAGAGGGGAGAAGGGCAGAGGGGATATCGGTACATGCTTTNAGGTNACTGGCTTGNGCTACCTANNTANAGNTGTCGTTTCCATNCNGNNNGCTCGNCTNTCAGGTAGCATACGAGGAAGNNCGTTTGGTCGAGCGAGNGGTAAGTGCNGTCACNGNGAGTNTGTGTGTATCGGCANGAGCGANNCCNTNGTCCCGGCACAAANNNNATCANGAATNGAGTTGTGATTCACTGNCATTAAAGNNGGTATAAATTACAGTACTGGNCNTGANGACANANTGTCACATNTNGATNCNCCCNCGTTGNCTGCTNCGAGGCACTTNNCCNCTTGNATTTCAGGCGTCNTCGACGCTTGATACCGTCAGGGGAAGGCTGGGTCGNAGAGCACGAAGGCTGGGGTCAGTGGTGGGAGATGAGACGAAGGTCATNTGCCAATAGATATNTTGCTTTGGCAGGCTGAATTTGAACTGCCTNACGAGGGAGTANAGGACGACCTCTGCCNCCNNNGACNAGANNTTCATNAGCNANAGTAATTNGANAGCNCNGTGGGCCTACTCACTCATTTCGAGCTGGGCAAATTTGAATCCAATGCAAGCGCGTCCACCACCAATGAAGGTCATCCTTGACAATGGTCGGTGAGTCACAGAAATGGTAATGCTGCTGTTTGACTCACAAGTTAGAATATACCCCAGGGACGTGGGCATCAGAGACGCTTTGTGGAAGGGGTTCGAGCCAACGCTCCGGAATCCACTCATGCGCCTTGTCTCCCCATATCGCGGGGTCAGTATTACACCCTCGAATGGAGGTGAAAACGCTGGTGCCTTTGGGAAGGAAGACTTCCGAATACTCTACGCCATCGATCCCTTTGATCGGCTGGGAGAGAGGTAAGACGGCATCATCCTTCGTCCTGCAGGTGAAGGCGAAAGTCGTGAGCTGGGAGATCAAAGGCGTTGGCTGGGCACTCACTCCCTAGTTAGGGTCGACACCGGAGGGTACCTGTTAAAGCGCCGGGGTAAGCAGTGGATCGTCAGGAAAGGGCTTTGCTTACAAGCGCAGTGTTTCTCTGCAGATGGCGTCCATGTACGGTAGGTTCACAAGTTGGTCATGGTCGGGATGTGGCCCGAAAATTTCGTACGCGTCGCGGAGCTCTGCACGGAGCCTGTCCTGGACGTCTTGGTGGATACTCAGGAGATGCAAAATACGCTGGAGAGAGCTCGAAGTAGTGTCCAAGGCGGCAACCATAATAGTGCTGCCGCAGAGTGAATCTCAGTTGGGGCGTGTCATGGGGAAATAGTACTGACGACATCTGTGCGATAACCTCCTCGTCCGTTAGTCGGTCTTCTCCTGAAGTCTTCATGTTCTCTCGAACTGTAGATCAGGCGATGAGTTCAATGAAATGCGAGAATAAACGGATTTACTCACCCAGCGTTCCAATGATGCTCTTCCTTTGCTCTTCATCGCTGCCTTCTTCGGATAAGGCCCTGCGTTTGGCCTCGAAGATGTTTACGGATGTTTCGTGCATGACATCGACGACATCCCTCATTTGATGGGCAGCCTTCCACGGTATCAAGTCGAGAACCTTTCTCTGCAACCACCGGCCTCCAAGATTGTACTTTTGGACTGTGGGCATGACGAGTAAGCGAGGCAGCAAAGTCACGGTTATTAAGCCCCTAAAATAATGGCCCATTAGCGCATCGCAGGTGCCCACTGCGCAATTGCTGACTCACGCAAAGTCGTTAACAGATCGGGCATATGGGTGCTCGGGAGTGTCCTCGGTGAGCGGGGCGAAGGACGTTCCAAAGCCGCTTTGCCCAACAAATTCCAAGGCCGCTCTGGTGGTCCAAGTGACAATGTCAATCTGGTAAAAGAGATGTCAGTGACTCAGCGTAGGACGCTGAAATAAATTATGTGTGGCCCTACCTCCACAGCGCCAGAGGAAACCTTCTTCAGGAACGTATCACAGAGCTACGAAATGTCTTCGTTCAGCGAGAGATACTTCCTGTAAGTTTCCAAAGCTCGTACCTGGTCGCCAATCGCAAAGAAGGTGGGGACTGTTGGAGGGTTAGATATATCGGCATGAACAGCAGAGTAAGAGCCCACTTGCCCATGTGACGCAAATGCGCGACTGAGAATACGGGGTTGAGCATCTTCCTTTGCCTGCGATGTTGTTCCCCTAGTATTTCTTCAGTTGGTGCCACTGAAACCATGTTGCCCTCGTCCCACCTGTCACGGACAGCAGTCCTGGGCCAAATAGCACTTGGTTCCCCCTGTAAGTGTAACAGTTACTGGCAAGCCCTAGCCGTGGTCGATCTGTTTAAACACTTACGAAGTGAAAAAGAACGGTTCTTCGTAGAGATGTTGGTCCTTAGACATCCAGGGCTTCATGGTAAGGCAAAGATTCAGAGGATCAAACCATTCACTGACTTTGACAAATATATGGTACATAGCCTTCGGATCGGATGTGAACAGGAGGTCCTCCTGTATACAGTCAGGAGCACGCATTTAAATAAGCGCGAACATGCTTACTCCAAGCATTCCCTTGATTCTCGTTGTCTGTCCATCTGCGGAAAGGCAGTCGGACTTGGTCCCACACTACTTTACACTGGCAAAAGGCTCACACTTATCGTGTAACTCTTGGTGGAAGTCCCAAGAGTCGTTACTGAACAAGAGGGTCATATGTCCTGGAGCATATCGAGTTACAGGTACATTCAGATAGCCTTTGTCTGACTGCTCGCACCTGCGATGAACGATCCGCCACTCGGCCCTTGGACATTTGTTAGGCAATTAGGCGGGTACCCTTTACGACGGAGCAGACGCAATGCAAGGGGCGTAGCGGCGAGCGCGACTCCTGCAGCTACGACTGCCGCAGTAGGGAGCGGAATGTCCTGGGGCATCGTAGGCGTGGAGGTGTGTTCGAGTTCGGAGGTAGGATGCCTGTCAATACCTACTAGACGCAATACTTATATGTGCGTGTGGCTTTACGGTATTGGGGCCGCAGGCAGGTAAGGCGCCACGACTATCGGCGAAGGTAGGAAGGTGCGCACAAGCACCATGCCCAACTCCGGCTTGCCCGTGTTGGTTCAGTGGAATATCCATGAATGAAGAAGACCTGAGCGCTTCAATAGTGATTCAGGGCGCTCAGAGGCCGGAATTGACCGCCGTGTCCAATCCGTAAGATTTGACTGGCCATGAAGCTTCCTACGGTTCCGTTCCACTCCGAGGACGACATGATCATGCTCTCACATACCGTTGGCGTGCGTCCTGTTCGGCATGTCCCAATTTGCGGCCCACTGGGCCGCCTACGAGTTTGCGCATGAGGGGTCCCTGTTGCTCTGAACTCACCGAGCACTGATGTCGAACGCCCAACGCGGACACGACCGAAATTTATCTGAATCTCGAGTGGGTGGAGTCACGGTCCAAGCAACGCCTGTCACGGTCAAAGCGGAACTTTGGAGACGTTCACACAGTGGGCCTAAGCACCGCATGGTGTGCGGGGTCTTTGCCCCGCAAAATGCGTCAATGGTATGATTTGGGCGCTTAAAAGTCGGGTAACCTCATCTTGTAACCTCCGTTTCCACCCGCGGACAGATCACAGCATACAGAAGCTGACCCCGTGCTGAGGCGCATACCCACACCGTTTCTTCGCGTGAACCAANGGTATACAGTTGTGCAGGGTACGGAGCAGTGAAGTAGGGATGGCGCTATGTGAGTGGTCGACCCCCAAGTTCGCTGAGTGCACACCTAAGGTTGAGTCACGCACAGCCATATGTGAGCCAGGACGAGCCGATGGGCATTGTGGTGCCTGGTTGACTGGATGTATCGTGGACAAGGAAAGACTGCGACTCGGACGTCCAAGCAAACCGCGATTATTTGTTCCCACGACGACTGCTGCTGCCGTCGGCGGCGGGAAGTCAATCGGAGAGCCTTCGCTACATTCCTAGACCAACATAGGGGCGCATCGTATAAGAATGCCTTCTTTTCGCTCAACAACAGCCCATCCTTCTTTCTTCGTCTCTGTCGCAGGAGAATATGACGGCTGCGACGGTTAGACCCCTCGAAAGCTGGTCCTTCACCCAGGTCAACGGTGGTGAAGGCACCGCCAAAGACGAATGGCTGCCGACCTCTTCATTTCCAACCACTGTTCACGTTGAGCTTCTGAAGTTGGAGAAGATACCCGATCCAGTGAGCTTCCTTCCTCCCTCTCCCTTTCGTGGTTCCTGACCAGCACTGGCAGTTTATCGGCCTTCACGAA
>JANDKE010001410.1:0-14643 GCA_027627275.1 Coprinellus aureogranulatus
CGGAAGACGATGAGCTTCGATGGCGTAGTGGTCTTCGCGCGAATTGGGGGTGGTTCTGGCACCCATGAACGCGTACCTCGCTTCGCACGACCGTTGTCGGTTCCGTCATCCGTACCATGGCTCCTCTTCCGTCTCGTTTACTCTCCTGCCTACGGTTCACCTTGGATAATGTTTCGTCTTCCTCCCTTACGACCTCTTTCTTCGGTGGCCGACATCATCTTTTGTTCTGCTTTTTTCCGATCCGTTACGCGTCTTGAGCGTCGTACTAACTACACTCTCCGTTTAGGTTATCCTCTCAAGATTGCAAGGCGAGCTCCAGAAGAGCCGAGAGACCGGCGCGGAGCTGAGTACTCTCAACGGCGCGATGGGCGAGATCTGTGATACGTTGGCGGGTGGTCTTGTACGTATCCTCCCTACCGCTCGTTGCCCGCCTAGGAGTCTGACACATCAATGTCGTAGCCGACGAACCTTCCTCCATACCCATCCGTCCTCCCTCCTGTCCGTCCCGCGCAAGAGTCGTCCAACTTGTTCCTTGTCGCATTCTTCCTGACGTTAACAAGAAGCTGTGACATTTGCTCTCAAGCTTTTCGGGCACGAAGTNCCATCAGTCCGATCCATCTCCCTCTTCCCCTTCACGCTCCGCAGGGATTACCTACCATTATCACTCGCCTGCTTTCACTCTTGACGGGAGGGTTGGGAGTATTCGGTGCTCTTTGCACCTGCCCAGGCCTTCAAGCCCCAAACTCATAATGATCACTGTAGAAGACGCATTTTACAAGAAAAGTAACCTCTATGCAACCAAATCCGACAAGATCACGGTGGTCGTTTGGGTTCTCCCGGTATTTTTCAGGCAGACTTCTAGCTCATTCATCACGGTAAAGGTGTATGGAGGCGCAGTCGACAACATCAATGCGGAGGAGGAAGCGTGGTGGGCGAGGGCGATCCGTGCAAACATCGAGGACACATTACTGCAAGGGGAGACTATTCGTCTCCATGAACTGAAGACGAAGCTATGGCTCTACGAGCCTGTGGAACGAGAGACGCAGGCTGCGAAAGTGGGGCTGGGCGAGGATTGCATAACACGCAACGTCCGTCCATCCGCCCCTCCTATCCGTCCACCTCTCCTTAACCACCCCTTCCTGCCTCAAACACGCAACTTTCTCAAACCACCCCCTCATCGGCTCGTTATCCACCGCAGTCTCAAAGAAGATCCTATGGAACCCTTTCTGCTCGAAGAGGTATTCGAACAGGGTATACCAAATCTCCACCGCCAATCCCTTCCCGATGTACTTGGGTTCAACGATGATACCCCCCTCGCATGACTTGTGTAAGTCAGGGTCGATGTTAAATGCGCCTGTCGAACCTGCTAACTCCCACTCCTCGTCTACGTTCTGGATGAAAGCGTATAGATAGAGAGTGTTAGGTGACTTGGCTCTGGACTCCCTGAGCTCTCTGTGGTCCTCCTTCGTGCATGTGTCCGGCATCCACTTGAGGTATCGAAGCGTGTTGGGGTGACAGCGGAGCGCAGCAACGGCTTCGTCGTACTCTTCCGTAGCCGTCGTGAGTTTGACGCGTTTGCTGGGCGAGTAAAGGGTGAGTTGCTCTTCCGGGACGGACATGTTGAAAAAGACCTGAGAAGTGAATTGTCAGTTCCCTGGAAGCACGCCCGTCTCACCGTTATATGTATTCCAAGACTCCAAGTAACCGAGTCATGTCGCTCTCGGGCCTCGGTACCCCACCTATGATGCCTTATGAAGCCCTCGGCGACGAGCGGTGAACCGCATGGTGCTCAGTGTTCCAGGATGTGGAGGTAGCAACCGTGACTAAACCGTAACTCAAGGTGCTCTTTGTCCGCTCTTCGGTAAGTCAGACCCGACGAAGCTGACTCCAGGAAGGATGTACCGAGCTGCAATCAAAGTGCGAGCTCATATCCCCTCTCTCGGTGGCCCTGCCAGACTTCACAGACCGAAGGCGAAGCTGCATCCCTGCAATGACCTCGCTTTTGGTCGAATGTGACCCGCTTCATTGCAGGCCGTACCCCCAAGAGTGTACCGTTCACAACCACAGCCTGAAGGCTACATCTTGGCTTTCTGAGTTTGATCACGAGGGCTTGCACCGCTGACCATCGTGGAAGGAACGTGCGTCTGTAGGGAGGTGCAAGTGTAGGTCGGTGATCTAGGTCAGTCGGTCTTCTCAAGGTTCGGAAGCTTCAAAGTTCGCGAATTCCCAGTGCAATGGCGAATCGTGTGCACCCAGGGCGGTATCTCGCCAAGGTCGACCGCGCAGGCCACGACCACAACCGCTGAGCTCTCAGGCGCTGGTACACCGCGAACGTTGTCTCAGTTTGGCTATGTCAATGAATTTGGTATGCTGGAGTATAGGGAAATAGTGTACAATGTAGCGCTTCAAACGATACGGCTTTGAATTTCAGTAGCCTGTAATTAGGTGAGCGACGACAAAGCAACATAAGACTGCCACTCACCTCCGCTGTCAATCGGCTACTTCCTTCCACCCCTGGACTTCGCCTCCGGTCCTTCGCTAGACCCAGACGTTTCCGGCCCCTTCTCTTCCTTGTACTTCTCCTTCCCGCCGTACCTCAGACCAGGTCCTCCAGGAGTCTTAAGCGTGGAATCGGTATGCTCGTATTCGCTAGTCCGTGCTCCCGCCCTGCTCCATTCGCCCGAGAGCGGTTCGGTCGGACGCTGGACGTTCTCTGACGACGAATCGACTTTGAAGACCTTGTCGCCCTGAGGAGGAGTAGGGTCCGCATCGTCCTTAGCGTAGGTGTCGGGGTTGTGTTGTGGGTTTTGCTTCGTAGCGAACATGCGGGAACGGGAGCTAGTGGGGAGGATTCTGAGGGTAGTTCTTCCTGCCCCGTGTGCAGCGACGACGGTCATGCCGGGTTTCGAGAGCTGCATAAACATCATGGTGCACTGGTCTGAAGGTCGGCTTGGATTTGGGCAATTGGGTTTCAAATGCGGTTGACGATGGGGATAAAGAGGAAAGAGGGAAAAGCCAGATACGACAACAGGTTCACACCCCCCTGTCGCTACCCCAGTGACGTCAGGCAGCGTCTAGGCGGAACGCGATCACATGCGGAGACAAATGACAACATTCAACGAGCTCGCGGTCGTCACACAGCGAGCAAACGGGCAAACATTCTCCACTGAGTTGATGACGGAAAGGTAGGTCTCGAACATGATACATTTGATGAGGAAGATGGGGAGGAGAAACACGAGATTGAGGGAGGAAGAGGCAATTCAAAAATTCGGCCGAAACATCCTAATTGTCCTTGAAGTCAGTGCTGTAAGAAACGTCTTTCCATTCCTCGAGACGGGTTAGAGCTGCTTGAGAGTTTTCCTTTGCGACGTTGTAGCAGTCGGATCCAAGGCTGATGGTGATAGGGAGAGGTTTACCCTCAGCTGCGCCAGTTCCATGTGCAAGATCTATCATGACCTCCACAGCGACCGCCGGGTTGCCCGGCTGCTTTCCGTTGTACGCTGCCAGAGCGAACTCAGCAATACAAAAGTAGATAAAGGATTCAGCGCTCGTACCCTGGAACTTCTTTTCCACCGCGTCAGTGAGAGGCTGGTAGTCCGGAATACGAGAGATCGGAGCTCCACGTTGGCCGTCCTTCAGGAAGGCAGTCCTGAAGTAACCGAGGTCGACACAGATACTCCTCAGTCCGAGCGGCGTGATCTCTTCGTTGAGAGTCTCGGAAAGCCCTTCAGGAAAACGGATCTTAGTTTAACATCCACGACAACAGGCAAATCGGACCGAGTACCTCTTATCGCCCATTTGGTCGCGGCGTACAAGCCTCCGTACGGGAAAGACCTGAGCACGGTAGATAAGGGTAAGTAACCGGAAGAAGGGTAGAAACGTACTGCCATCCAACGATAGAGCCAAGCCACATGATAGTTCCGGTCTTCTTCGCTCTCATGTACGGAAGGAAGGCCCGGGCGACGTTCAAACCACCAAATAAGTTAGTACTGTAAGGGGAACGCGGTCAACTGTGGCTCCGTGACTGAATAGTACGAACACACTTGAATTGGTCGAGAGTTTCTTGAGGCCTTTCGGGGAAGATGTGAGCGCTGGCTCGGGAACGGACCAGGAGAATGGGCTTACGTGCTTTCCTCGAGAGCCCCAACGAGCATGTACCCTGAAACGCCCGATTATCGACTGAAAGGGGCATCGGCAGTGAAGGAGGGAGAGACTTACCGGCATTGTTGACGAGAACGTCGACTTGACCATAGAAGTCGATAGCTTCCTTTGCGGCCTCATGGAGTTTCTCAAGGGGGGAGGTAACATCGAGCTCGAGCGTCGCAGCCCCCGCTTTCTTCAGGTCGTCGAGCTTGGAGATGCTGCGCCCTCTGCCGGTCGCGATGACCTTATCACCTCGAGCCAGAGCAGCGAGGGCGAGGTCGCGTCCGATACCAGACCTATGAGGGTAGTCAGACAATGAAACGGATTCAAGGCAGGGAACGTACGATGTTCCTGTAATCAACCAGACAAGAGGCGTCGACATCTCTGGTGTTGCTGTTTGACCGTATCCGTCAGAGTGTACCCTTTTAAGCTTGGAGGGTTGAACCATGCTGTTTCTCGGGGTTTTAGCAATGTTCTGTGTAGAACATCGGAGAGTGGAGCTCCATGGTCATGAGAAGAGACGATTTGCAAGACAATGTCTTCGACAATGAGCAAGCTGACGAAGAACTTTGCTCTATCAGGTTGACAATGTTTCATTTACGCCGGGCGCCGATCCGGGAGAGTGCGGATAGAAAGGCTGGTGCCCAATTCGAGTAAGAAGGGCTCCTCGGAGGAGGCGGGCGCTGGAAGCCTCAGTGGGTCTGATGAGAAGCTGTCAGCAGAACACTGGTTATTCGTCTTCTTAGAGATAGGAAGGCTCAGGAGGGGCACATTATGTCGTGGAACTCGAGGCAATGAAAACGCCTGATAGAAAACGGCCTGGCATTGAGAATGGAGCATCCATGCGGCTATGGACAAAGCAGTCCCAGCTCCGCACGATACGCCGGAGAACGCGTGCAAAGAAAGGTGAAAGATGCCAGGGTGCCATCACAGTTGAGCTATGAGCCTCGAGCTGTTGAGCATAGAGAACCTCTGTAGCTGGAGGTTAGAGCCCCATTGAACCAGATGAGCGGCGTAGCCTACCAGCAAAGATGTTTGGGTTTTGACTCGAACACTAGCGCGCCAAACTGTGAGGCGCCCCAGATATCGACTCCTGGTCGGATTTCAGTGAGCCCTTACACTTCGCGTTGGCTATCCGCAGAGCGTGCTATTGCATTGGAGACGGCCAATTGCAAGAGACGATGATGACGGTCAGGAGCAAAGCACGATACGCGTCACACGCACGCCATCATTTCCGCGGTTGCTCAAGTTGGACCGGCAATTTCCGTGACTACTCGAAGTATTTACCACCGCCCACGACGACCTTGTATACAGCAGAATACTAGGGCCAGTAAACATGCATCCTAGCCATTGTGTCTCTGTCGTAAGAACCTAATTTCCATAGGCATCTCGAGAAAGCTACTGCACGAGACGTCTTTCCATTCCTCAAGCTGGGCTAAAGCATCTTCGGATGCTCGTTTTGCAGCAGCGTTCGAATCGGACATGTGTTGACGGCAAGAGGGAGTGGTTTCCTTCAGCTGGCCATGGCCCAGCCCCACGGGTCAGGGACACCATAACATGGGCCCCAAGCAACGGTGTTTCGGGGCTGCTTTCCATTGTAATTAGGGAATGTTAGGGTCAGCTCGTGGAAAGCGGATACTGACATTGATGTCTAACCTTGGAATTTCCATCCGCATGCATCTGCAAGTGGTCGGTATTCAGGGATACGACAGGTAGAGCTTTACGGTCACCGTGCAAGTTCCACAAGAATATTGTCTTGAAGTAATCGAAGTCGAGGCTGATGCTTCTCAGACGAAAGGGCATGACTTCTTCGCACAACGTCTCGGATAGACCTGGAAGGCCGATGTCTGTGATTCGCTGTAATGGATCGCAGAGCAAGGCCACACCCCTCTCATATCCCAGTTTGCGGTGGAATATGCACCACCGTACGGGAGAGATGTGAAAAGGAGTGCTATGGCAGTTCATCATCTCTAGGCCAAAATGACTCACCGCCAATCCGTGATAGAACTCATCCACATAACGTTCTCTGTTCTCTTAGCTATCATGCGGGGTAAGAGCTTAGAAGGCCCTCGTGACACTCAGAGCCCAGAATAAGTTAGTGCCACTCCAACGATTAGAAGGGGATACTGAGGAGAGTAATCCGCTCTTACTTGAATTGGCAGAGAGTCTCTTCGGGTCTTCGGTCGGACGCCACGAGGACAACGCAAATTAGCATTCCGGTTGCACAAAAGAAGGGCATACGTGATTCGCTCGAGAGATCCAGCGATCGAGTAGCCTTCGAGAACAATTTATCAGTTGAAGCCGTAGCACTGGCATTTGGAGTAAGCCACTTCCCAGCATTATTTACAAGGACGTCCACCTTTCCGTGGATACCAATAGCTTCCCTCTCTACCCCGTGTGGTATGTCCAAAGATGAGTTGGTATCGAGCTCCATACTTGCTGTGCCTGCATTCCTCAGACCCTCGAACTTAGAAGTGCTCTGGCTCCGCTAGGTGGTGATGACTCTGTCTCCTCGAGTTAATGCAGCGAGGGCACGGTGAATGTCAACCGGTGTGGAGTTCCACAGAAATAGATACGCACGATGTGCCTATAATGAGCCACACTAGACTCGGAGAACCCACCGGTGACTCCGACCGACGGCATGCCTTGGCGGCGTTTGTGTTGTACGACTCTCAGGCGAACTTTGGAGTAGAGCTGTTTAAATGCGAAGGCTAGGAAGTCATCTCCAATTTCTCGAAGAGGTCATTCGAGGATACGCTCCATCTGTGAATAACGATGCAGGAGTCTATAGAAACGGTGGATTACCCAGATCAGAACCTCCTTCACGATAGTGAAGAAGAATTGCGACGAATAGATAACGTCACGTACCGGAATGAAATCATGTGCAAGTGTTCCCTCCCACCATCGCCTAAAAAGGGGAAAGGAGACGTCGAGGTGAACAAGTGACCGGTTCGAACCTTGGGTACTCCGGGGTTGGCTCTGGTGTGGATGACCAGGTGAACGCGGTCGGAGCGCCGGTGTTCGCCTTGGCCTAGGAAGGGGCAACTCAGGAATCAGGGATGGAGTCACCAAATCTACCACGCACCCAAATCTGGATCAAGCAATTCCATATTGGGGTGCATGGCGGTTCAGGGCGCATGGGAGCGTGATTGTGTGCTTATCCATGATACAACACGAGTTCATTTATCATCTTAGGAATGCAAATAGTAAAACACATGTTAGACTCAAGGCATTCTACCATCATGGTGGCACATAGAGGGAAAGAACAATTCCACGAGACCCTTTATTCTGAGCTATTTGGAAAACCTGCACTCAGGATATGACCCTGCTTGACGGCACTAGAAATACCGAGATACTTCCCCTTCCAACTCAAGACATCTTCTTTGCACTGCTTTTTACATGTCGATCCTATTTGTCCTCGAGGTCCGTGCTGAACGAAACGCCCTTCCATTCTTCCAGCCGAGCAATAGCATCTTCACATGCACGCTTGGCGACCGAGTACGAATCAGATCCAAGATTGAGCACGATGGGGAAAGGCTTCCCTGCAGTGGCTCCAGTACCATGGGCAAGGTCCACAAGAAGTTCGACAGCTACAGCAGGGTTCCCAGGCTGCTTCCCGTTGTACGCTGGAAGGTAGTCAGAGCCAGCGCCGAGTACGAGGACAACGTCGTCATACCTTGGAATCTCGCCTCAGCCGCATCTGTGAGGGGCTGGTAATCTGGAATGCGAGAAACTGCGGGTCCACGCTGAGTGTCTTGCAAGAAGGATGTCCTGAAGTATCCAAGGTCGATACTGATACTCTTCAGTCCGAGTGGTTTCAGCTCGTCGTTCAACGTTTCAGAAAGACCTTGGGCCTCGACACTCAGTACAGAGGCGATCAACAGGGTAAAAGGACGCACACCTCGCATAGCCCATTTAGTAGTGGCATAGATACCCCCATACGGTACAGACCTAATGGTTCCGGTTAACCCCAGGTAGAGCAAAAGTGACTCGAGCAAGGTGACCGTACTGCCATCCCCCAATGGAACCCATCCACATCACAATCCCCGTCTTCTTGGTCCGCATGTAAGGCAAGAAAGCACGCGTGACGTTGAGTGCACCAAACAGATTCGTGCTGTTCATAACGAGTGGTCAGCGGTGTATCGATCAACTGAGTAGGAACGACAACGTGAACGCACTTGAACTGAGCAACAGTCTCCTCGGGCCTGGTACATCAACGTTTGTATGGAATGCACTCGCAACCTCAGCGTGAACTTACGTGCTCTCTTCAATAGCGCCGACCATCATGTAACCTTCGTATCGACATCGTCAACTGCAGTCCATACCCAGAAGATGGATAACATACCCGCATTGTTGACCAGGACATCCACTTGGCCATAGAAACCGATCGCTTCCTTCGCAACTCCATGCAGCTCCTCCAGAGGTGAGGTTACGTCCAATTCAAGAGTAGCAGCGCCGGCTTGCTTCAAGTCTTCGAGCTTGGAGATCGTTCGTCCGCGGCAGTCGCAATGACCTTATCACCACGCGCCAAGGCTGCCAAAGCGAGCTCACGACCTATTCCAGACCTGTCGTTGCATTATCTCTACGGCGGGTTCAGAACAACAGAGAATTACGCTCACGAGGTTCCTGTGATCAACCAGACGAGTGGGTTAGACATCCTTGACGCTGGTTCAATCGTCTAGTCAGCTCTCCGTTAAGTAGGCTACTCGACAGGCCGGAGATGAATTCACTTGCTCAGCAGCGTGAATCTCAGGCACAACCCTGCCCCTCAATGAATAAGTGGGAAAGGAACTTTGTCATGCATGAAAGCCAAGAGGCCATATCGGCCAGGCACCCTCCTCAGAAGTCCTCATCCCAGATAGGACGACGACGGCGATCCCGGGGAATGGGCGCTCGAATCCTGATACGCTCTCCCAGCGATGAACACAGATAACAAGATGCTCCTGGCCAATGCACAACTTCTCCTCTCAATCCCCGGGTTTCCCAGCATGAATGTCGGATTTTGGGCGCAACGGGTGCCGAGCTGAACCAGCTGACCAGAAGCTATCAAGGGAGTTTGAAGGAAGTCCGACCATCCTGATTTCAGTCGAGGTAGAAGACCCCCCATTTCATCCCTCTGCACCAATACCACGGATGGTGAAGGCGTTCGATCGCAAGACAAAAGACCCTGTTTGGGCCGAAGGGCTTCCCGAGGTTCATCGGGAAAGGATACCCGATAGAACGGGTTCATCTAGAATTACGTCGAGTTATGATCTCCATACTGTCTCGAGTTTCAGCTTGAATGCCCACCAAAAACGCTTGTTGGAGCCATGGTACCGGACGCACAAATTCCGAAAGTAATTCGGCTTCGGACCTCTTACCAGTGGCGTCCAGCTGAATCTGCCCACAGAGGCAGCTCCGGTGGTACCCGTTCATATTTTCCTTAGTTTCCACTTGGGGGCCGCAGACCCAATGCATATGAGATTCGGGTCGGATTGGCGCTAACAGAGGACATTCGACATGGTTCAGAGCAAGAAACAACGTCCACGTCACACATCAAGTTCAAGCCACCAAATGTGGACACGGCAACCGCCGAGTGATTAGCGCCCGATGGGTCTCGGCCCGACCGTTCGAGAGTTAGCGCTCGAAACGAGAACAGGTTCCCATTCCGTGACTTCCCCTGAAATCCTGTATTCACGGAGCTCCCCCTCGAGCTGTGAGCTCCCTCTTTTGTCATAGTGCTGAGTTCGGACATTTCCCGCCACGATGGGCGGACTGCACTTCGGAGGAAAGAACATATAATGCTGTTAGCATCGGATGTGGCATCGAACCACGTAGACACTGCAGTCCCTCTAAAGTTATAGCAGAAGATTTGCCAGATTTTATGCTGGCTGAGGTGGCCTGGAGCTTCATTTGTTACAAGCGAGAAGAAGCCGCAACAGGAAAATCAGAAGCCGAGGGTGTAACTGACGGCGTCAACACCATTGCGGCCAGGCCGGGGCTGTAGAAGGAGTCACAGGGTTTGTAGCGTATGTGTTATATCCACTGCTCCATTTGTTAAGTCCTTTCCGTTTGGCTCCATTGAGCGATGTGAAAGGATCGGCGGTTGACGGTGACTGGAAATCCAGGTCGAAGGAATTCCAGAGTCGAAAGCGAAGCGTACAAATCTTTTTATTCAATTGCAATCATCAGCGTAGCCTCTAGCTCACCTCACACACCTTACCCCATGGCAATGTAGGGCTCTAAGGGTAAACTGGCATATTCAAGGATGCTAACCGGACGGCCCCACAGCAAACGGAGCTTCCGCTTCATCGCTGCGGCTCGGTTCCTGCGCTGAAGCTCCTCACGCTTGCGGTGGTGATTATCGACTCAGAAGAGTACGTTGATGTTCCGGTATGAGAAGCCCACCCATTCTCTCTCTTTTCTTGACCGGAAATTGAGGTACGCCACCCTTTGTGAGTCACGGAAGGCTATTGAAAGTGATCGTTGCGTCGCTTCGGATGTAGGCTACTCGGTATATCATTACGTCCGAAGAAAGGCCAGTACGCGCTTATTTCTGAAGGACGGAATGCTCAGGCTGGTATTGTGATGTCAACAGTCGCCGTAGCACGCGTTCGAAGAAGGCTTGCTTATACGTTTTAAAGCCCCCTTTCAACTAGAGACTAATCAGGGCCCAAGTCTCATTCACGGCAATCCAAAACTGACTCGAGAGGCAGTATCCAGAAAACACGCACACCGAGCTCTCCATACATGCAATAACGTAGTACTGCCATTACTCCCCCAACCGTCTTCTTTCGAAAAGTATTCAGAGATGGAGGACAGGCCGTATCTAAGATATAACCTAGATCTGATCAAACCAAACCTTTGAATGGAACTTTGAAGGGGTAAAGGCCGCTGGCGTAGTCTCTCGTGGACTCGTCAATACAGCTTTGGTCTATGAGGGGCTACCAGGGACCTCCGAATGGAGGAACGCTATGTCGTTATAAGGACAAGACGGTTCGAGGCAACAACCCCGAACATACTGGCCCATTATGCCTGAGGCTCACGATCCCGCCAAAGGTACGCCGTCACTGTATTCCTTCTCTATTGCGCAATTTTGACCCTGTTGCATTTAGACTATATCCAAATCGTTCATAACCATGCCCCTGGTACCGTAGACTACGAACCACTGGGCCAGGTCGGCCCTGCCAACAGCCCCACCCACACCGTTCGGTTGCTCAGTGAGTGACGACGTTCATTCGTCTGACTGTCCGACCTAATCCTTTCTGGGATGGTAGTCGATGGCATCGAACGGTGCAAGGCCAAAGCCGGAAGCGTTAGGAAAGCGAAGAAGATATGTGCCTACCAGTACCTCAAGGATAACGACCTTCTTACGCAAATTGACAATGTCATGGAGGCTTTGCTCAATGCGCAGTAAACAGAGCTCGCTTTTAGCCTCCAATTATATCTTCTCGCTCTTCACCATGCTCTATGTGCCGTTCGTCACCATGATTTTTTCGTTTTCTCATAAGTTATCCATGCTATCCCCCGCTGTCCTTTCCCTGTCCCTTCTCGCGCTCTATTTATTCGCCATGTTATGACTGTAGAGATGTTGTTCCCTCACACTCCTAGAGTGCCTCACTCCAGCCACGCATTGATACCCACCACTGAGCTCACTGTATTACTAGTCGACCGTCCCTTATGTTTATCACACTTAATGATAATAGTGTCTTTTATTTATAACGCCGCGGCCCACATCGATGATTATCCTATTACACATATTGTTACGCACCATGCAGTGGGTCAGTCCTTGCCTGCTAATTCTTAGCTTACTGGCGAGCTGAATGTATTTCCACCGAGTAACTGTTCGCCTATTTCGGGTACACTATATATTAGAGCCCCCTCATTCTCGGAGGCTCCAGTTCGCTTTGGGAAGGAAGCCGCTCCGAAGGGGTATCGCGGAGAGTGCTACGTACACAGACCGAACAAGCGCTAATCACATATGTATCTGCAGACATTTTCACGCGAAGCTGCCTCGAAATCTCTACTGCGACAGCGCCCACTACATAGCTCAACACTTTACTATACTCATTACGCACAATATCTTTCACAACAGCGCGGACAATGCCAACACGTACGAGGGGTTGCCGTGTATTATGATGAAGAGGGAGGACATGGCATACCAAGACAGCGATGAGTTCGGACACGCAATCTTCCCCTGGGCCTCGAACCTCGCATGCTGCACCTCCTGCACCTTCCGCACGGGACCTCACCCATCCATGTGCAAGATCCTAAACGTCTTCGTAACATCCATCTCCTCACTCGCTCTCTCACCTGCATTGTCGTACTTGTAACTCCTCCCAAAATCAATCAACCTAAAGCTCGTCTTCCTCAAATCCGCTCTCTTCTCCTCCGCATTCTTCTGTCGGATCTCAGGAGCATCGGAGAGAAGTCCGGGCTGGTGAAGGACGTTACGCGTGTAAGTGGACTGGTGCACCCAGCCTTCGTGGTGCATACGCATGAAGAGCGAGGCGCAGTGTTGCCTATGAAGGAATGGTGATGGTCGGCTATGAAAGTGGTGTGAGAGACGGGGGAAGGGGAAGGCTTACCTGTCGTCGATCGTCATACCCTCCATTGTATCACATATCGGGGTCCCACAGCTCTCGATCAGAAGGAGAGGACTTCTATAGTTGTAGTACTCGGGGTCGTTCTTCAGCCTCTCGAGCTGTTCCTTCGTGAGGCCTTCGTCTTCTCCCGAATCATACTCGTTGAGCACGCTTGCCGCAGGGGACTCGTCACCAGCCTCCGGCTTCAACTCCCCTTCGGCGGCGTCCACCTTGCTTTTACCTTCTTCGCCCTGGGCCTTGTCGGTCTCCACCGCGACTGTATCCGCCGCCTCTCCAGAGCCGGGTTCACCCTGCTTGACATCGACGCCTTCAGCCTCCTTCCCGTCCTCCTTGGCGGGCTCCTTTGTAAGTTCGACCTTCCCATCCTTATCCCTATCCCACACCCTAACCGGAACATCGCCATCCGGAACGTAGTACCCATAGAACTGGGGCACAAGCGCCCCAACCGGTACGGGGTCATGCAACGGCGGGAGGATGTTATACCCACTCCAATGTTCGAAGAAATGCTTCGGAAACTCTTGATAATTCTTCGCCTCCCTCTCCAAATGCGCGTCCTTCTCCAAGCTCATCTTCGCTACGACCTTCACTTTCACCGTCAAACTCTCATTCTGTCGACGTCCGTCGGCGAGAAGGTGCTCGCAGAGGGGAGCGAGGTCGGCGTTCTGCCAGGCTACTTGGGTGTCGATGATACGGACGGGGCCGTGGTATTTGCGTGTAACGATGCGCTGGGGCGGGTCGATATCGTAAGAGGAGATCTCGCCGTCCAGGTCCCGAATGCTCTCTCCTTCAGCGTCAAACGGGATCAACGTGAACCCGGGATGCTGCTTCACAGTTTCCACGACCCTCCCCGTCTTTTCCAGCCACTTGGGATCCTTCCTCTCCCCATCAACCCCATCCTCCGCCTCCAGTATCGCCATACCCTTCTCAAACACACACTTCTTGCAGATGACGTCGTCAACAAGGACATGCCTCGGAAGCTCCCACTCGACGTCGTACACGACGGAGTGGTGTCCCGTTCCTGTGAGCTGGTGGGGTGTAATGTAGAGATGCGCTTCCGGGACGGTGTCCCTGGAAGGTCGACGCTCGTGCATAAAGTACACTGCGGGGGCACATGGACCAGTCTTGGTGCCTTGCGGGATGAAGAGCATACCGCGTTCCAGGGGTCGCCCTTCGGCTGTTGGGTTCCGGAGGAACTCTTCGCATCCAAACGACGAGAAGAACGTAGCGAACCCCGCTGCTTTGCGCTCGACTTCGACCTTGTTCTTTCCTTCGTCAGAAAGCTCTAGGCGGTAGGTACTGACAGCGTCGGGCTTATCTTCCCAGTTGGGCGGATGATCATGGGACCTGACGGTGGAGAGGGTCTTGAATGGGTCATGGACGAGGAGGGTCTTTGGTAGAAGGTGAAGAGGAAGCATTTCTTGAAGAATCGGAGCAGCACCAGTCTCTGAGAACGGCTGTATATCCCCAACTATCAGTTAACAGTATTATCAGAACGACGAGCACGTACGATATCACGCCCAAACCACAACACTTTAGGCTCTTCCTTAGCCTTTCCTTTGCTCTCCTTCGCTTGAGCCGCCTCGGCATCCCTCAAAAGGCGTTCCACAGGATACGGGCGTACGACCACAGGGTCCGGCTCCCTCTCCGCCCTCGCCATCTGGTCCCTCGCATAGTGTTCCCCCTGCTCCTTCATCCACGCCGCCAGCTTACTCCCGGAGGAGATAGTCGAAAGGTACGGACAGTCCGGGATCCTCCTCACGTAAAAGAAATCAAATAAAGTCGCGCCCCAGAACTGCACCTTATTGGGCGCCATCTTGCCCAGCCTGCTGTTCTCCGGGCGTATAACGCATCCGTTAGGGTCTCGAGGCCAAGTAGAGAAAATTCGGCGGTGCTTTGTGGTCGGAGCCGCCAGGCG
>JANDKE010001411.1:0-14640 GCA_027627275.1 Coprinellus aureogranulatus
TATTGGCTGGGGCAGGTCAACCATTTGGTTGAAGGCTGAGCCAAAAATACAGGATTGGCTCAGCCAATATGCCCAGCCAACCTATTGGCTGAGACATAGCTCAGCCATTCCCAGCCATATCATGCTCAGCCCAGCCACCTTCAGCCATAGGTTAGAAATATTGTCCAGGGCTGAGCCAATGGCTGCAGGTGGCCCCAGCCAATGGTGGCTCAGCCCGATGGCTGGGGAGTCTCTTAGATTGCTGGCTGGGCAATTTTCGACAATCTAAGAGACTACCTCAGCCACGTGACTGAGGTGGTCGCCTTTCCCTCTTCGCTTGAGATGTCCGCACCGCCTCTGTAATAACCTTGGCGTCCGTACCAACCACATTGCTTGGAATTGCCATCCTCTTCGTCTTCAGAAGCTGGTGCCTACCAGTGTGAGTTTGATCTGAGCTTGAATTTGAACGCCGAAAGGGGCTGTGCCCTGCTGCGTCATTCGACCTGGTTGACCTACACTGCTGCCATTGTCGTCTACCTGGTCTACGCATTCCGATATCTTTGAGGCGTTATCGGGAAACCTGACGTCCTTCACCGTAACTCGACTCGTCTGTTTCTTCCACACGCCTCTGGGTTCTCTTCCACAGCCGCCAGCGCGTGTACTCGATCCTTCGAGGCACCGACTTTGTTCCAGTTCGCACCTCCAGTCTTGTACAGCATCTGGCGCGTCGAATTCGAAGTTCCTTCCCTCATCACTCCAATCCGTCCCATGGAAGACATAATAGACGACACCGTTCAGCCTGAGACCCCGTTCACTACCGGTCGCTTTCAGTTCCTCGGTCGTGACCGTTACTACTCTCCAAACAGCATCCTCAACGCCCGCCTCAACTTGCGTCCGCTGCAGAATTACACATCCAATCCCTTCCAGCCCAACCGAATTGGGGCGAATCGTGTCCGTTACCAGGATTTCGTCGACCCACGGCCCTGGGATATCAGATTCGGCTACCTTGCCTTTCTGCCTGTCGTTCCCTCCCAGTGGTTTGATCCTCATACTTACTTGGGGAATATCCTTCTCAAACCACCCCCAATTGACCACTACATCAACGGGGATGGGAAGGAGAAAAAGCATGGATGGGCAATCCCCCCGGAAAACAGTTGGCGCACACTTGAGAAGGATCTGTACGCCGCCGCCGTCGCTCTCTCAGGCCACTATCACGTACCAATTATCCTACCCTTTCTACCCAATGCCATCGGATACACTGAGATGTACCGATACAAATGCGACCTCACACGTCGTCTGGAGGAGGCGTTAGACTGGTTCTTTGTATGGTTTGGAGTTGTTACGCGCCAAACCGATCCTATGCACTCCGATATGCTTCCCTATGCTTTCCGACTTCTCCTATGCCTTCTCCGATCGTCTCCGCACCTCTGATTCCGTTCTCCAGTCGGACTTACGGACATTCGTTCTCCGGAGCTCGACACGTCGGTTCCCGACGTGTCTAGCGACGTGGACTTTGTTCTACTCTCATGTCTGGCTTCTTTCCGAATCTCCGCTCATCTGACCTTTTGGTTATTCCGTTCTATTGTTCTATATCTCCGATGTTCTCTCGTTTCGTTTATATTGTTTATCCTTGGACTCTTCGCATTCCGATGTAGGTCTGTACTTAAGTCGCTTTGTCTTAGATAGATCGGCATCCGGAATCTCGACTTGGATTTCCCCTACTGCTCCGCTTCAGACAAGTCCGTCGCTCCTGATCATCTCATACAACTCCGCACCCCTCCGTCTCCGTTCTCGCCTCCGCCTTCGTAAATCGGGCGTGTCTGTGAGGCAGGGCGCAACGCACGAGTACGTTGAAGCCAAGCCCGCTCCGACCAGCCTCCGCTCTATAGTCCGGGACTCGTTCCTAACAGGAGTGCTATCATTCCTACTGGCCTGGTTGAGGCTCAACCCCGTGGCAGGGGCACGACATGCCTTCGACCACGAGCTCACCGCCGTTCTCCTCGAGAGGGGCGTGTCGCCCACTTTCGTGGATGCGTTGATGTGCTCGCTCTTCGCTACAGATGACCCCAAACGCGTGCGGAGGGCTGGCACGATTGTCGACGTCAAGAAGGACTCCCAGGCCAACACCCAACCCTATCCCGACTGGTTCACATTCTGGGGTGTTCCAGTTTGGTATACATGGAACGACGAGGAAGAGAACGGTAATGATCTCATTGGCCAATTCCGTCCTCCTGCACATCTATTCCTTCCGCCACCTCCTTCATCCCACCAACAAGAACACCCTCTCGGTCGTGACCCCGCGGATGGTCCACCTTCTGAGGAAGCTCACCCCGACGTCGCGATGCAGGATCCCCTCCCTTCCATTGAAATCAATGCAGCTATTGCGAGTTCGTCATCTCCGGCACGGCCTTTCAGCGTTGACCAAAATTCGGCCTTTGTTACTGACAGCAATGGCGTTGAAATCGCTTTGCAGTCTTCCCTGACTAGTCCAATTCACGTTCCCGAGGACGACGACGTAGGGTCTCTCTCTGCTCCCTCCATTGCTCCTGGTGGATCACAAATCGATGCCGTTGCAGCCCCAAAGGAATCTCAGGCTGAGCGCGGCCCAGAGGAACCTCAGGCTAAGTCACAACAAGAACCTGAGTGGGTTGCATTCTTCAAGACTCGAGACGCCGATCATGCTCGAAGATTGGCTGTCGAAACACCTCAGGATCGCACAACTCGGCTGAATCGTACCCGCGAACCTGCCACCCAAACGGCGAAAGTGTTCGAGTGGTTCAAGACCGGGGAAGCAGGGAAATGGGAGCGACACCCAGTAGTCGTACAGGGGAGACTTGACACCCTTCGAGGTTATGGTGAATCTCAGAAGCGTTACGACCCGTTCGAAAACGAGTGGGATTGTTGTAGCGAATGGGGCGATGACGAAGAGGAGGAAATGTATGATGAACCACCCGGTGGGAATGATGCGCCAACTATACCTCCTCCTGCTGCGGCTGCATTTGTCCGGGTTGATAGACCTTCCACTCCACCTGCTGTCTCCTTCGTTGACAGTGATTCCCCGACTGAGGTCTTCGTTGCCGCGGATGCTAAGTCAGGCGGACTAGAGACTGAGGTCACGGAAATTCTCACTCACTTCTTCGGTTTCAACCATCTCGTACCTGGCGAATCGGGGCTGCCTTCAAGTTCGGCCATTGTAGGACCAAAAGATAAGATCTTTTTCCTTCGTGTTGTCGGTGTAGACCCAGCGTCTACTAGTGACAAACACCCATATTCCAACACTGGGGAATTTGTTACTGCACAGCAATTTGTCAAGGCGCTATGTGATCATTCAAATCCAAGAGCAGGCTCATGGGATCTCCTCGATGACTGCGTACGTCCGGTACGGCTCACACCGAGATTTCGATCAATTCGCATCGTTCAACTTGCCGACAAAGATAAAGTCGAGCCTCATGACAGCGTCGAACGTTACTACGTTTTCGATAACTCAAACACTGACGGGCCGTTCAAAGTAGGGGTTCTCTCTGCCACCAGCGCGGCGCTTGTCTGTCGTCTGGCCCCGTCTATTTGCTCACCTGATATAGCAGCTTTCCTGTCGTCTTATGGTGTTCCTTTCCGCGTCTTCTACCCTTCACGTTCCATCATCAAGCCACCGCCGTTCAGGAAGATTCCACTCGAGATTCCAAAGCGGCCTTTCAATCACAAGTTCACTAAGCGTGACTACGACTCCTATCTGCAAATGCGCACCCTCCTGCTTGGACAGTCACATATGCAAGCAGCACTAAAGCGAGGTGGAATCATCTGGCGCCTGGCCGTCGGAACATTGGGCACATCCAAAGTTGCTTTCCCTCCTTCGCTGTGGGCCTCTTCGCACAGCTTCGACCTGTCTGGGGTTCGTTATGTTGACGATGCTCTCACCACCACAGAGATGGACCTGATTTGCGGTGCTTATGAGTGTATTTCTGGTACGTACTGTCTCCCTGCCTTTCTTTCCTTGCTGTCCCTGATCAATGTCAAGCTGATGGTAAACAACGCTCCCTCAAGTCATGGTGGCCCTTGTGCCGGTATTACGAGAAGGACGAATGTGGCGAAAATTACGGGCGGTGGACTCCGCGACGTGAAAACCACCTCAGTCACGTGGCTGAGGAAGTCTCTTAGATTGTCGAAAATTGCCCAGCCAGCAATCTAAGAGACTCCCCAGCCATGGGCTGAGCCACCCTTGGCTGGGGCACCTGCAGCCATTGGGTCAACCAATAATTTGTCTACTCAGCCATTTCATGACCAGCCAAGCCTGGTTTAGCCAGAACTCATTTCCTTCAGCCAACCCCAGCCTGGCTGAGTTTGGCTGAGCCATTCTGCCTTGGTTGGGCTAGAGTTTGAAATATGGCTAGCCTTTTTTGTTAATTTGGCTCAGCCATTTCACGAATTTTGGCTGAGCCTTGAGGACATTGGCTGAGCCAATGGCAGCCATGTCACATCAGTGTCACAGTGACCTGATGTGACACTGATGTGACTGATGTGACACAGCACAGCCACACTATGACATCATTATCTCAGAAATGAAGATGACACTAAGTTGAAAATTATGATGTCATATGTATCAGATCAATGATGTCATTACTCAGGCACCAACAACATCATACAATGACATCATAACTTCAGGAACCAATGATGTAATTGCTTCCAGGCACAGAATGATGTCATGATGCCAGGCACAGAATGATGTCATAGTGTCAGGCACAGGTGACGTCATGATATCATATCGTCATCAGCCTCATTTAGATTAGATTACATATAGAGATAACAGTTATAGACAAAGATAATGTCTGATTGAGGTGAAACTCTTATTCGATTTTAATGATTTTGGTATCACTAGAAAGCTAGGAATGAGCAGTTTCCACTGGTACACTTGGCTTACATGAGATATGACATCATTGTGTAGAAATGTCCAATTGTCTAACAGAATGTCAATATTACCATATGGCATCGGTCTACTGGTGAAGAATTCAGTGGCTATGCAGTCAGAAGTGGCTACAGATTATGTGCTAGAGGGTCATAGAGAAATTTCCAACAGCAGCACATCCAAAAATGCACCTGAAAAGGCTCAAATCTCGTTAAGCGCCGGGCGCTTAACGGGCGCTTATTTTCCCGCGCCCTATTTCAGTGCATAGATAGCACTGATATGCAATGTATGTAGTATCGTCAGAAAGCGTAGATTCTTGGCTTTCTATCGGTATGCTTTAAATATGCAGGTGTGCTTCCTACCACTGGTAAATTGGCAGAACAATGCAAAACTCACAAGTTTGAGTGTATATAAGCTGTTTTTCACCCACTTTGGAGCACCTGCTGAGAGAGTGAATATGTGCATTGAAGAGAGGATTGAAATAGCTTTCCAACGCAGCTTTCCTCAAAAAAAACGGATAAGAACTTGGTGTTGAATGCATTGAGAATGGTGAATTGGCACAAGTGAGACAAGTTGTTCTTGCACTTGTGCAACTTCTGGTTCAAATTGTACTGTTTTGCCTATATCTTGGCTCAATGTAGTCCGTTCTGGAAGCTGTCTTTTGCATCATGGAGCTTCAGGAAGGGGCCTTTGAGCTATGTGTAACAGTCAGTGTGAGAACATGTACAGCCACCAAGAAAGTGCAAATTGATTATTTTTGTACTGCTTTGCGAATTGATTGTCTGGTGGTGCAGACAGGATTGTTGGAGATATCTGCCCACATCAATAGGTAGAGTAGGATGATCCTCATACATTCTGATTGTACTCTCTTCAAACCAAGCAAGTCTCATCATTCTGAAATAGACTATGACACAATGTGTTGAAGAGACAATGTTTTACACTATCATGCACTGTAATCAGACATTTGTTTCACACAAACTGGATGAATCAGGGCTAAAGTATAGCTTTGTCAACCTGTGAGTGTTTTCTGGCCAGACAATTGATGAATATGCCCTTTACAAGCAAGATTACCAGCGTCGAGCGTGCTATAGACACAAATATGATGATTAGATGGATCTAGCTGACAGATATACACTTATAAGTGTAAGCATAAGAAAGAGCACAATGAAAGCTTTCTAACGATACCCAACACTCCATTATCGGATGAGATTTGGTAGAGATATCTCCCAATTCGCTTTCTGAATCTTATCTAAATGAGGTGGCTAAATGAGTGATGTCATGTGCCTGAAAATCATATGACATCATGTACCTGTGCCTGTGCCTGTACCTGTACCTGTATCAATGATGTCATGTACCTGTGCCTGAGATCAAATGATAGCATGTGTCTGTGCCTGAGATTGATGACATCATGTGCCTGATGGTGCTATGACATCATAATTTAGATGATTAAATTTAGATGATATGACATCATATATGGACTATGATGTCATAATGATGTCATTGATGATGTGTGACAGAGGTGTGACAAACAGATTTGATGTGTGACAATAGTGTGACATCAGTGTGACATAATGGCTCAGCCAACTTCTCAAATGGCTCAGCCAGTTGCTAGAATGGCTGAGCCATATATATCAATATTGGCTGGGGCAGGTCAACCATTTGGTTGAAGGCTGAGCCAGAAAACAGGATTGGCTCAGCCAATATGCCCAGCCAACCTATTGGCTGAGACATAGCTCAGCCATTCCCAGCCATATCATGCTCAGCCCAGCCACCTTCAGCCATAGGTTAGAGATATTGTCCAGGGCTGAGCCAATGGCTGCAGGTGGCCCCAGCCAAGGGTGGCTCAGCCCATGGCTGGGGAGTCTCTTAGATTGCTGGCTGGGCAATTTTCGACAATCTAAGAGACTACCTCAGCCACGTGACTGAGGTGCCCCAGCATGTTCGCGATGCAGCTCGTCGGGTCGTCGTCAACCCGCACACAACTCTCGATATGATCGGACTGTCGGTTCTCAAGTTTGACCAGTTCGAAGCTGCGGGACAGGGCTCCCGTCCCGGTGAGGAAGCGTCTTCGGATAGCGTTCCCCCCTCTTCAGCCGTCGCTTAGGCCCTTGTCGTCCCTTTTTGGACTGCACATCTCAGACTCTCCGCGACAAAAAACATGTTGTACCCATATACCACGTTGTAGCATCTCTTATCGTGTACCATCCGCGCTCAATACTACTTTTTATTCTTTGCGTACTTTTGGATGATGAACAAAAGCGTCCACACCACCAGAAAAACTGTGCGCTCCCTGATGACGCCCACAGCCCACTCTTTCGCTTATTCGCATGTGACAGGGATTACATTCGCGTGCTACGGGTACAAAAGATACATGTTTCGTTCGGAATGGGCTATCAGAACCTGTGCTCCACCGTCAGGATGGCGTCGATCAGGTGGTAAACAAACACTTGCCGGTGAGCCCTGCAATATTTCGACCTGCGCAATTCCTTGGTCGTTTTTTCCGCTTTGCCTTTGCTGATTAGGGTTTTCTCGAGGTGGGCGAGGTGCATGGAACACTCCTCCTCCTTTTCCTCGAGGAGCTCCTCCAATGTCTCCACTTTAAGGGTAAGCGTTGTGACTTGCTGCTTCAACTTTTCGATGAGCAGTTTATGGTTGAGCGCTTCGACTTGGACTTCAAGTTCTGCGATTCTCTGAGAAGACATGGTGGTTTACGGCAAAGATGTGATCGTGATAGATAAGGGTGGTTGCGAGATAACGATATCGATCACATGTCTCAATTTACGTATCTACGTGGAGAGTCAAGATGCGTTGGGTGCAAACTCCAGTTCGGACGGCTCAAAGTGGTGGATGTATTTCTGGGTGAGGGTGTGAGCAGAAGCGTTGTGGTATAGTAGTCCTTGCTCACCTTCTCCTCGTCACTCACTATGAAGTGCCCTTCCGCTACATCGAAACCAGAGATGTAGACGACATCGCGAGGTTGAGACTTGGATACAACGCGGTCGTGTCGTTGTAAGCGCTTTCGGATATGAGCAACTGCAACATTTCGCTCCACTCGTACACGTCCTCCCATGACTCCGTACTCGATCGAAACTTTCACCTCGTGGTTGGGCAAGATCGACGATGCTTCCAACAGGACCTTTGCGGTGAAGCCATACCAATCTCCGTTGATAATCTTGACGGTCTCCCCATCCTGGAACCTTCCAACCCTAGTGAAGCGAGAAAGGCCGACGATGGCGTTGTCGTGGGCCAACCCAAGTTCATGGTTGAAGCGTCCTCCCGCAAAGTAGCTGAGGACATCAGCGCTTGGGGCATCACTGAGGAGTGAGATGCTAGACAGGTCAACACGGATAAGTTGGATGCCATTTCGGAATGATAACTTCTGGTCTGGTAGTGGGCCAACCATTCGGAATTCCTGTCCAAACTGGCATTCTATTTTCCAGTCGGGTCCTAAAAGGCTTCTCGCGTACGCCAAGTCGACGTACGATCGCCTTGTCACCCCCGCAATCCTAGGGATGACTGCGACATCGATAGTGCGATCAGCAAAGGCTTCGACCGTGAAGCCGATTCGTTGAACGTTCTCGTGGAGGACGCTAACCCACGTCCCGGATGTCTTGAACTCGTACTTGAGTGGCATTCCCATAAGGTGAGTGGGATCAAAGTACCGTGCCCGACAGATCCTCGGATTGAGGAGTTGGAATACCTGTATATCAACCCCACCGTCGATGAAGACAATGTTCGGGTGATTTGCAAAGGTTCTCATCCTCTGCACCCAATCGAACTTGTCGGGCGCATTTAGAATGCGCTTTGTGAGCCCCTGGATAAACGCCCATGGGTCCCACTTTTTCTCGTCCTTGCAATAATAGGTTCAGGGTAGGAGAGAGAGAGAGATTGCGAGAGCGTACACACCGCCGCTTCGACAAGCCAGATCCGTGGGTTTACGGTATGCTCGCTCAGAACTACATCTATGTCATCTGTTGGGCCGCCTTGGAACACAATAAGCTACAGAATATAGGGAGAGCGCTGCAGTGACTCACAGACGAGGCCATCACGCTTCACCAGCATACAGTCGCCGTTTTGCAAACGAAACACGTGTACCATGGTGTGCAGGGTTATTAGACGTAGCCAAGGTGGGTATTCCTTATATCCTAACCCTCGAAGCTTCGTTGACGTTCCTACATCGGGCGCAGATCGCATCCTTCCGACTTCGTTTACATATTACTCTACATCTCGATGACATCCTTACACAGCGCGTTGTAACGAACCCTAAACACGCGGTCTGCAGCCTTTTCCCTATTCACTCTGTTCCTCCATTTATCCGTCTTGTGTGCCTCCGCTCGTGTCTTCTGAAAGCCATAGACGTTGTATTCGGTCCAGTACCAAGAACCCCATTGCCCCGTTCTCTTCTCTAATACCGACAATGGAGGGTGGAACGAGAGATGGGATAGGTTGTCAGCTCCTTGCTGTCTGATGTAGAATTCGCCGAGCATAAAGTTCTTCTCCAGTGGGGACAGGCAGTCATCAAACAGGTGGGTATTGTCTGCCAGGCTGGTGACATGGTTCGACTTTGAGAAGAGGGCTGTGGGCGATGGGCGTTCGAGTGCAAGGCGTTCGCATTCCTCGTCATCCGCGATCAACTCGCGCGCTATCCAAGAGATGAGTCCTCCACATAACAAAGCTGCCCTCCTCTTTGATCCGCTCAGCCAGATTGAGAGATCCTTGCGGTACGAGGCGTAGACTTGATCAAGATCGTTGCCTTCCACTGTTCGCATGCCGATGCCAAAGTCACCGAACGCCGACCTTCCTGGGTCAAAGTCCGTTCATCGATCACATAACGTTTGAAATTTTCACCCCGTTTCTGTACCAGGGCCAATACGATTGTGGAGTACAGCATGTCATGTCGACAGCAGAGGACAGTGGCCTCGGCGTCCCTGACAAAGATTTTGAGGTTGTTGTCGTCCGGGGTCACCACGTAGCCGTCCTTGCATTTCTTGACGCACCTCTTCAGGCGGTCGTCGATGGTAGAATCGAGAGGCAGTAAATCACAGATACCCTGACGCCCTTTGAGAAAAGATTGGTATGCATCTTTGAGCTCATCCCGGAGGAGATTATCGATTGTCGGTAGCTTGTCCGTGCTCCAGCAGAACTCGCGTGCGAGAGTGCGTTCCAACCTGACACTTTCACCGCCGAACCTTGTGGTCACCGAGAGGCCATACAACTCTTTGATCCTGGTGATTCTCTCTGACCAGCACTTGTTATCGTCTGACTCAGTAGCATCAACCGTCTTTGGCGTGAATTCAATCTCCCAGTGCCCAATCGCTTCCTCGAACATCGTTGAATCTTCTTCGGCTTCGCGCTCCTCTTTGTCGAACTCTGAGCATATATCCCACTCATCCTCGAAGGCGTCGTAACGGCGTTGGGCGATGGGATATCGACTCATCTCGGCATGCAGCCTATCTCCCGAGAGCCTCGTTCTGACTCTTTTGCCGTTCACCCAATCCCACTTGTACACCTCGGACTTTCCCGTCCAGAGGTCCGCATCCGCCACTCTGGCCCGTCCAACCCTCTCTCTTCTGGTCTCCTCGTCCTCTTCCAGAATGCGCGCAGCGTTTCGAAGAGCTCTCTCGTGCATCCATATCCTCCAATCGACGTTGGCGGGCTCTGCTTGGGTTGATCGCGCCCTCCACCAGTAATGCCAGGTGTCCGGGTTCCATCGTAAGAGTTGTGGGTCCGACACAAGTCTTGCGTTTCGCCCGTCCAAGGAGATCCAGACTGGGATCTCCATGCTGTGGAGCTTTGTCAGGATCGTCACTGTCTCGCCCATCTGATAGCATGCTGGGTCAAAGAAGCATCCCACTCGCGGGACATGTTGTGAGATGCGTATTACGTTGGCATGAAGGACTGCGTTTAGAAAGGTTTGATCCACAGCACTGTCGCCAAGCGCTCGGCGGGCCTCGAGTGTCGGGTTCTCAGAGAGGAGACCGTGCTCCGAAAGAATCCAGGTCAGGTAGCCAAAATGCATGCCGAACCAGTCTCTCGACTGACGGATCCTACACAATGCAGTCCTCCAATCTCGATAGGCGCAGTTGAAGCCGCACTCGAGAGGCGTCCGCAGCAATCTTTGTCCTGTCTTCTTCACGCCAACTAAGCAGGTGATGATCTTGTTCATCTCGCAAAGCACAGAGAGCCACTGAGAGAGCACGCGTCGAGGCATGTGGTAGTAGCCCTGACGATCTCTTTCCAAGTCCTCTCTCGTCTGGAACTCGACGTCGAGTGCACGGCAGAAATAGTCGTCGAAAGACGGATAGAGGGGGACGTAGGCGAGATACTCGTATTCAGGCAAGTACCATCGAGGAGCTAGGTACATCGAAAGATGCATATTATCCTTGTTGAAGATGTTTCCAGGCATTACGTCCGGCCAGCGCTCGGGGAGGGCAACGTCCCTGCTCGTGTTTATCGAGAAGAACTCGTGTCCCCCCTCGCTGTAGCGCCGACCATACGCACTGTCGCTGCATTTCAGTCAGCTATGCATCGTTTACGTCCCTGGATGCGTACCTCTGCAACTTGGCTCTCTTTTCTTGTTGCATCTCAGGTGGTGGGGACGTTGGGGGCCGTTTACTGGCCTGTTCGTTCATGGTTGAAAAAAGAAGCACTGGCGTGAAAATTCAATTTGCCATATGTGTCTGTTTGGTTGTGTTGCGACGACGCGTCTACATGTCGATTTAGGTGCTTGCGCCCCTCCCGCCGCGCGCATCAATTTTGACATCAAACCATCATGGTCTCGCTCGAGCTCGAGAATCAAGTTCGGGTTCTCCACGACGCTGTCTGTGCGGCCTTGAAGGAAGTTGCCAACTTGGATCCTGGCAGCCGAGAGTACATGTTTCTCAAAAAACGCGTACATCGCTCGAGCCAATTGCTCGATACCATCGTCGGTGTTTATGACGAGCTGACCGAAAAGATGGGCATTGAGGAAGATGATGAGCCACCCCCACCCACACAGGGAGGTAGGTGGAGTACCTGAGAGATGTTCTGAGCTTATACTTACCAATCACAGACGATGATGATAATCGTAGCCAAGGCAGGTGTCATTTACTGTTGCTGGTCGTTCGTTTGCTGACACAGTTCCAGTCATTCCTTGGTCTCCCACCCCGAGTAAGTCCTCATGTCCTAGTAGTAGCTCCATTTGACCTCGTTATAGGGGACAATGCTAGAAAGCGGCCTATAGATGACGAGGACGACGACCGAGAGGTCGACACAAACAAGAGGCAGCGATCCGAAGTAGGTTGGCTCTCTTTGTTGCCGTTCAAATTACTAGATCGCGCTATAGAGTGTGGCCCCGCCCATTGAATTCCTACAACAGGTATGTATTAACTCATTGGCATGTTTCTAAGGCTCCTCTCACAACAATCCTAGTCCGACTCGGAGGAGGAAGACACTCCTAGACAAAGGAAACAAGCTGTAAACAAGGACCCGAGCGAGAGGACCCTTGTCCTCATGGCACAACACCCAGAATGTGTTCTGCTCAAGTTCAAGATTCTCTTGGATGTAGTTTTGAACTTTAGGGAGGGTCGAGCAGCGGAAAAGGTAACAGACGGGGCGTGTAGTCGCCTCTTCAGCTTGTATGCTGTGCCCGACGAGGCAAGGATTGTAACGTTGCTTAATCGCAATGGCGTTCCCGAGACCAAGTGGTCTGCGGTTCTCAAGAAATGCAAGGCGGCGGACAAGGTCAAGGGTATAACAGAGAAGCTCCAGGCTCTCTCCGAGGCAAGTGGCTCCACCCGAGCGTTATCCATTCTCATCGTTTTTATCTCAGCTCGCAATTCACCACGATGCTGGTGGGCGTCTGATTCTCTGGGTCACTCGCATCGTCAATACCATTCTTGAACTCAAGTCCGCAATCGAATACAACCAGCTTCGCAAGAAAGAGAAGACGGAGTATGTCTCCGACGCGTTCGAACGCGAGAACGCTACTGAACTAGAACTGCTTCGGGCTCACACCGATCACCCTGCCAAGGTCAAATCTCTCAAGACCAAGTATGTGAGAGAATATGGGAAAAAGGTCCTTGCGCGAAACGCCACTTTCAAGCTTTACCAAATCGTAAGTCGTGTTCTGTGATGTGCCCACCACGCTAATCTATGACGCTAGTTTGGTGCCAATGTGATTGCGGAACCGCTCTTCCAGCTCGTGCCCAAGGGTAGTATGCCTTTGAACGGAAAGAATCTTAGACAGCTCACGTCTCACCTCATCACTCATCGTCAATCTATCCTCGTCGATCACGGACTTCTCGATGCATTTCGGGAAAAGTTTGAAGATATACCAAACAGCGATGCTACCGCCACGCAGGGATACTTTAGCGCATCCCATGACAGCACCAGTCAGCTCATCGTAAGCTCCGTGAAGCATATTGCGGGAGAGGAGTTGGGGGCATACGTGCAAGCTTTTCTAGACAAACGCGAGCAAATGATGGGTGTCGTTATTGACGGTTAGTCTGTACACTACGCAAAAGTCAATTCGGAAGGCTCGTAAAACTGTATTTGCTCCTGCGATTGTTCAGTGGAGTTGGCGTTGAAATGCGTGTAACACTCACCGTAACTTCGTTTGCAACCATGAAACAGCCGTTACCCGCATCCCAGCCCATGATATATCCAACTTCAGCCCTGTTCGCTTTGGGAGACACCCTATCCATTATCCTGAGGTGCTTACGAATATGAGAGACGGGGAGGGCGAGAACACCATTCGTCACGTGGGGAAAGTCTCCTGGACCGTGCCATTTCGGAAGCCGAACCACCACGTACCCAGGAATCCCGGAAAATCCTTCCCAGACCTGGCCTGTGAATCCGTAAGGCCCTCCTTCGATGACTTTGACTTCATCAAACCCGCGTATCCTACTGGCGTCGAATGTTCGGTCCAAACTGCGTTTAGCTCTCGCCCAAAGGTAAGCGTCCCGTTCGTCGCTCAAGGCCTGTTCGAATTGCTTGACCATTTCCTCCGTGGGTCGGCGCTCAGGAATTACCAAGGCCTTCAGGTTAACCTTTAGGATCTCCAACCCGCCGTAGAAACCACGGGTTTGTTCCGTGACAATATTCTCGATGGAAAACGCTCCATCGCGGACAGTCGTGACTTGCCAGTCAGGTCCGAGCTGTTCCAACACAGATTCCGGGGTGATTGGCGCCACCAAACCCTCCGGTAAGAAGAGGACAAGTGTCAAGCCTTGTTCGTCAACCCAGCCTGTGGAGATGCCAGTGATCTTGTATCCGAGTTGTCCTATGTCCCAGACTTCGACCCAGTCACCCAGCTCCCTCCGCTCAAAGTTCAAGTTCTCGGTCAAGCCGTCGACGATGGTGTATGACACTTGTTTTATAGCGCCGATGCGAAGATTGGGGGGGAGTGGAAGCGAGTATATGTCGGCGACAGTGCCCCCGACGCAGAATAGCGTATATGGAGCCGTAGGAGAGGCTCTGATGCTGGATATTGGCATGCACGTCTGTCGGTCGACCAAGATCTTGAAGGCTATCAACGACAGCTCAGTTGCGGGGAACCAAGATTGCTCCTCGACCATCTGAACATGGCAATGAGACCTTACGCTTTCACCTGTCACGAAAATGCGTACCCTCAACTCAACACGGAACATGGTAGTAGGTGTAACACTGTCTTTTATCGTGACTACGACGTTTTCACGAGGGTCAGCTATTCGACTTTGTGAGGAGGGGCCGAATGCAGAAAAGAAAGACAAGATACGCTCACCCATGAAGCCCCAAACCCG
>JANDKE010001412.1:0-14636 GCA_027627275.1 Coprinellus aureogranulatus
CCGCCTGAGACTCCCCTTACGCATATCGACACCGGGAAGCCATTCCATCTTCTGCGCGAAATTACCCCGATGCTACGCTACACTGAATTGGCACTCGACCCCGTCATATTCACCTGCCCCACCTCAGTCACGTGGCTGAGGTAGTCTCTTAGATTGTCGAAAATTGCCCAGCCAGCAATCTAAGAGACTCCCCAGCCATGGGCTGAGCCACCCTTGGCTGGGGCCACCTGCAGCCATTGGGTAAACCAATAATTTGTCTACTCAGCCATTTCATGACCAGCCAAGCCTGGTTCAGCCAGAACTCATTTCCTTCAGCCAACTCCAGCCTGGCTGAGTTTGGCTGAGCCATTCTGCCTTGGTTGGGCTGGAGTTTGAAATATGGCTAGCCTTTTTTTGTTAATTTGGCTCAGCCATTTGACAATTTTGGCTGAGCCTTGAGGACATTGGCTGAGCCAATGGCAGCATGTCACATCAGTGTCACAGTGATCTGATGTGACACTGATGTGACTGATGTGACACAGCACAGCCACACTATGACATCATTATCTCAGAAATGAAGATGACACTAAGTTGAAAATTATGATGTCATATGTATCAGATCAATGATGTCATTACTCAGGCACCAACGACAGACATCATACAATGACATCATAACTTCAGGCACCAATGATGTAATTGTTTCCAGGCACAGAAATATGTCATGATGCCAGGCACAGAATGATGTCATAGTGTCAGGCACAAGTGACATCATGATAGCATATTGTCATCATCCTCATTTAGATTAGATTACATATAAAGATAACAGTTATAGACAAAGATAATGTCTGATCGAGGTGAAACTCTTATCCAATCATAATGATTTTGGTATCACTAGAAAGCTAGGAATGAGCAGTTTCCACTGGTACACTTGGCTTACATAATATATGACATCAATGTGTAGAAATGTCCAATTGTTCAACAGAATGTCAATATTACCATTAGCATCAGTCTACTGGTGAAGAATTCAGTGGCTATGCAGTCAGAAGTGGCTACAGATTATGTGCCAGAGGGTCATAGATCGAANGTTCCANNAGCAGCNAACATCCNAAAATGCNCCTNCAAAAAGGTCAAATCTCGTAACTANGTNNNCGNGCGCTTAACGGGCGCTTATTTTCCCGCGCCCTATTTCNGNGNATAGATANNNCTGATATGCNATGTATGTAGTANCGTCNGAAAGCGTAGATTCNTGGCTTTCTATNGGTATNCTNTANATATGCAGGTGTGCTTCCTACCACTGGTAAATTGGCANAACAATGCAANACNCACAAGTTTNAGTGNNTATANNCTGTTTTTCACCCACTTTGNAGCACCTGNTGAGNGANTNAATATGTGCATTGAANAGAGNATTNAAATNGCTTTCCAACGNAGCTTTTTNCAAANNAAAACGGATAAGAACTNGGTGTTGAATGCATTGAGAATGGTGAATTGGCACAAGTGAGACAAGTTGNTCTTGCACTTGTGCAACTTCTGGTTCAAATTGTACTGTTNCNCCNATATCTTNGCTCAATGTNGTCCGTTNNGGAAGCTGTTTTTTGCATCATGGAGCNTCANAANGNGGCNTTTGAGCTATGTGTANCAGNNAGTGTGNGAANATGCACAGCCACCAAGAAAGCGCAAATCGATNATNTTTGTACTGCTTTGNGAATTGATTGTCTGGTGGTGCAGACAGGATTGTTGGAGATNTCTGNCCACATCAATAGGTAGAGTAGGATGATCCCCATACATTCTGATTGTACTCTCTTCAAACCAAGCAAGTCTCATCATTCTGAAATAGACTATGNCACAATGTGTTGAAGAGACAATGTTTTACACTANNATGCACTGTAATCAGACATTTGTTTCACACAAACTNGATGAATCAGGGCTANANNATAGNNTTGTCAACCTGTGAGTGTTTTCTGGCCAGACAATTGATGAATATGCCCTTTACAANCAAGATTACCAGCGTCGAGCNTGCTATAGACACNAATATGATGATTAGATNGNTCTAGCTGANAGATNTACACTTATAAGTNTANNCATNNGAAAGAGCACAATGAACGCTTTCTAACGATACCCAACACTCCANTATCGGATGAGATTTGGCAGAGATATCTCCCAATTCGNTTTCTGAATCTTATCNAAATGAGGTGGCTAAATGAGTGATGTCATGTGCCTGAAAATCNTATGACATCATGTACCTGTGCCTGTNNCTGTANCTNTATCAATGATGTCATGTACCTGTGCCTGAGATCAAATGATAGCATGTGNCTGTGCCTGAGATTGATGACATCATGTGCCTGATGGTNCTATGACATCATAATTTANACAATTAATTTTAGATGATATGACATCATAGTCCATATATGATGTCATAATGATGTCATTGATGATGTGTGACANNNGTGTGACAAACAGATTTGATGTGTGACAATAGTGTGACATCAGTGTGACATAATGGCTCAGCCAACTTATCAAATGGCTCAGCCAGTTGCTAGAATGGCTGAGCCATATATATCAATATTGGCTGGGGCAGGTCAACCATTTGGTTGAACGCTGAGCCAGAAAACAGGATTGGCTCAGCCAATATGCCCAGCCAACCTATTGGCTGAGACATAGCTCAGCCATTCCCAGCCATATCATGCTCAGGCCAGCCACCTTCAGCCATAGGTTAGAAATATTGTCCAGGGCTGAGCCAATGGCTGCAGGTGGCCCCAGCCAAGGGTGGCTCAGCCCATGGCTGGGGAGTCTCTTAGATTGCTGGCTGGGCAATTTTCGACAATCTAAGAGACTACCTCAGCCACGTGACTGAGGTGAATGAACGCACCTGTCTCGCGAAATGCCTCCCAGGAAGAGCTTCAGCCACCTGCTCCAGCCCCGATCGTTCCGGAGATCGCCCACCTGGGGCCTGAACCCGTTGCCCGGTATCCCTGTCCACGACGACCAACATCCAGACCGCTGTGGATGTCGAGGAGTCCATTCAGCAACAGGATGGCGTCACGGTTCCCCGAACATTGCGTGCTTCATGACCTATATCTTCTTCTGACAACCTCACGGAGCTGCTCTGTAGCCGTTGCAACGGTACCTTGCAAAGGTACCCGTTCTCTCTTCATCAAACACCCTTCCCTTAGATTTAGGAGTAACGACTTCGAAAGCGCTGCTGCCCGCACTATGGATAACGCTATCCATTCAACCATATCCCAATTCTTGCTCTCTCGAGCTCTACACTACTACACTCATCCCTAACTATGCACGGCGGGAGGTGATCAGTTATCCCAAGAAAAATTCGACCTCCATCTCCATCTCCATATTATCCTCTTCGCTTTCCAACCGTTGCTCAATTGCTTCAACACGAGCTATCGCCTCCTCTTTCTCTTCGAGAGCGCTACGTAGCTGTCTGTCTCGCTGCCTGAGCGCCTTCAGTAATTCAAGAACTCTGGTTCTGAGTTTCGCCACTTTCTTTTCCAACCTTTCCTTCTCCGTTGTTCGCCGCTTCCAGAGCCACTCGCGCCTCCGTGGTTCCAGCAAATCGTCGGGCCCAAGTCGGGCCTCTCTCCTCAGGCGGCGGGGGGCTCTGGCGACCGAGGTAGTCTCCGATCCTAGCAGGATTTAGTACATGATATAGCTACCTGGGCATGAGTTCAGACTCACGATGCACGTCCTGAGGCTTCATCTTCGTAGTAGCAGCGAGATTGCTTTTGAAGTGTTCAAACGGTTTGGGTATTTTCGAATGTGCTGTCGGTAAGTGATGCGATTTGGGACTCGGAGTGGATCCCGCCACCCTGCTTAAGTAGAATAATTCCGCATACTCCCAATTCGAGCATCTGTGGTTGCTTGATGGGCGATTCAAGCACCCTGAGCGGCAGATGGCTGTGCATATCCATATTGGGTGTAGTTGGGACTGCCTCAAGCCCCTTGACTTCCTACGATGTGACCACATACAAGCCCGTGAGCCAGCCCAGACTCCGCGCTCGCAAATGTCAATTCTTCGCACAGCACTCTCCTCTCCCTTGACGTTAGTCGTAGCCCCTGACGGGAATGAGGCTTAACAGCCACCCAATGGAACGGTGGATTCCAACAGGCTCAGACGTTCTTACCAGCGGTAGCAGGTTGCGGGCGCCCATCGTGACTGTGTCTGGGTCACCGCATGTCCTTTATGGTCATGAACCGTGTTTCAAGTTTCATCGCTTGCAAATATGAAAGACCCAACACCAGGGAGTGCTTTACCTCCCCTGTCCCGTCCCCGTAGGATGCAACAACCCCGTACTCATGTTTTGACTCACAAAGCCCTCCCACAGAAGTGCTCCTCATGCGGTACCTCTTTCTTGGCTCATGGTCTCCTCATCCGCCACCAGCAAACTTCTGCTTGTGGCCGGATATGGTCCACTCTAGAACAGCAGGAGCCACTTTTCCGACGACACGGCATTAGCGGGCGCCGGGATGGGCAAGTACATCCCAAACGACTCAAAGTTTCCCCCGCTGTCTACCTTCCAATAGCCTCAAGGCTGAAGAACGACGATTCTGGGAGCGCATGTTCTTCAGCCCGAAGGCGAAAAGTGGGTTGCGTTCTGCTGCCTCCTTCCACCTTAGCTGACATTACAGTGGCTACGGTTCCGTTCAACTCCAAGGTACCACTTGCACCGTCTGTCCCTGTTCGATCTGGTGAGGACGACATTGCTCAGGATCTCTGTCAGCCCTTCACAGCAAGCCGCGCCAGTGATCATGCTGTATCCATCTCAGTTTCACTCCTTCAGCGTCGCCACTTCCTGCACGTAGCCCCCACACCATGCCCTTACAGGGCGGGGCCTTGGCGCCTATTCACGACGATGGTGACGCTCCTGCGAACAGCCAATCTCCCGCAGCATCTACTACTACGAATGGCCTACCTCTCCCTCTTACAAGATCCCGAAGGACCCAACTCAACGCCCTCAATGACCAACTCCCAACAACCCTTGCGGAAAGTTCAACTATGCTTGGGCGCCACCAAGCGCGTCGTGGCGCAATGCCTAAACCTCCAAAGGTGGTCAAACCAACCACGTTTTTGGGGCCTACCAACAGTTTCGGGCTTCGACGCCGGTACTACAGCTGTTCCCTTCCCACTCATGATCCTGAAGAGCACCTTGAACTTCAGGATCTCTACGAATCGCACTACGCATCAACCTTACTCAAACAACCTTCGTCGTCGTTTGGTCCTTTCCCCAACCTCTCCTCATTCACCTAGGTCACATGGGCTGAGTGACTCTAAGTCATGCTCAGCTGGTCCAGCTGCCCCACTTAGAGTCAGTCAGCTGGCAGCTGAGCCCGGGTCAGCTGAGCTCTATTAGCATCAGCTGAGCTGACATCCACTTTTTAGCTCAGCTAATAGGTTAAATCTGAGCTGAGCTTGTTGATCCTCAGCCCAGCTCAGCTTGGCCCAGCTGAAGCTGAGCTAGCCTTGATGTGTACAGCTGAGCTGAGAGTTGTCTCAGCTTGATCTAGCTCACTCCAGCCCAGCTCAGCTAACTAGCTGGGCTGAGTGTTCAAGCTGAGCTGGTGCTGATCAGCTGAGCTGTCTAGCTGAGCTGGAGTAGGTCAGCTGAGCTGTCTGGCTGAGCTGAAGGGGGCCAGCTGAGCTTTGGATACTATTGTCACAGAGGTCACATCATATTCGATGTGACAGGTGATGTGACATGATGTGACAATTGATGTGATGATGTGACAAGTGATGCCATCACATCAGAGTGCCAATCACCATCAGTGACATCATGACAATCAGGCACATCAGTGACATCATGATTGTCAGGAACAGGCACCTGATGTGATGTCATGATCTACATGATGTCACTCAATGACACCATACTAGTGACATCACACTCATTTAGATAAGACTTTTAGATAGATTAGCCCTTATCTTAGCATCCACTGGGCGGATAAGCAAGATATGGGTACCGTTAGAAAGCACTCAGAAGGGGCTTTTCAGTGGTGTTAGTTATATGCAATCTGATTTCTATCAGCCTACTCTATCAGGCAATTACTAATATTTTTGTGTTAAATTGCAGCTATATCCACAATTATGCAACTACAGAGTGGTAAAAGTTTCCTTGGAGGCATGGACTAATACAAGGTACATTCTAGCTAGCCATTAGTGCTATTATCTCCTCAATATACTGGCCAATAGTGTCAGTGCACATACAACTGTTGCACTATACACCTATTTGCGCATTGGACTTATGTAGGTGAACAATAAGATATCTCTTCACTCTAATGGTGCAATTGGTAGTATGGCAAGTCAAGGCATCTAGTAGAGTACAGATAGACAATGTAGGTTGAATGCAGAAGGCAATAGAGCTCTTCGCACACCTTGTATGGAAACACAGTATTTCTCTGATAATGGTGGTTCCAAAGATTCCCACACTATGTGGCATGTCAATTCTGAGTTCCCACAGTAATACCTACAGAATGAGATAGGTAGCATAGAAAACGGACCAGTCTATGTCAAGATACAGCCCAAACANGTNGTTTTGGATCAGCNAAGTTGCAAAAGTGCAAGGTGCAACTGCTTCTATGNTGCANNTAAGGACATCNTGACNTATATCTCAGCCATTTCTTGACCGTTTTCCTTCNGGACTTTTGCATCCAGNTCTGCAAAGCGTTTTCTTTCAATCTACTGTATGTGCAGAAGTTCCCGCNNTTGTCAATATACTGATTTTCCTATANCTTTAGCTNGTCTAGACATTTTTGCAACATTTACGCTGTTTGACTCACAGTGTATGGTCCCTAGACATNNAANACCCANTNAATGTAAGGTCCAATGTNATNNCTATGCTTCACACTGTGGTAAAACATGTCTGGGCTACNTANACTGCTCTAATTGACAAATCAATGTTGGTTTTTCCATGTTTTTGCAGAGATTGGCCAATTGCAGTGGAAGCCAGCTACATGTCTGTAGAACANATGAAACACTTAAGTTACTAACTTGTAGTAGATGTATTCAGCACTGTTGATCCACCCAAAAGGCNGCACAATCCAGTGTAAACTGCCTTCGCAGGGCTCTATCNCTATGGATCAGACACTCAAGTGACATTTGCAANGCATAGCCATGGTTAGTTCACATAACATTNATGCTGTTNNAAAGCCCTAAAAGAGCCCTTTCTAACAGTACCAAAATCATCTTTATCGGCCAAGAACTGACAGAGATGGAAGACAAATGATCTCTAGCTTTGTTATCTAAATGAGGGTGATGTCACTGATGTGATGTCAGCTGAGATCACTACATCACATCAGGTGCCTGTTCCTGAAAATCATGAGGTCATTGATGTGCCTGATCTACATGACATCACTGATGGTAACTGGCTATCAGATCACAGATCTATGACATCATTGTCACAGTGATGTCACATTTTGATGGATCAATTTTTTTTTAAATGTGTGACAAAGGTGTGACATCACATTTTTTTGTGATGTGACAGAGGGGTAAACCCAGCTCAGCTACCAGCTCAGCTCTGTAGCTCAGCTCAGCTTTTCAGCTCAGCCCACTAGCTATCAGCTCAGCCCACAAGCTNAGCTCAGCCTACCAGCCCAGCTGATTTTGAGACACCAGAGAGAATGCTCAGCTGGCTTCAGCCCACTTCAGCTCAGCTCAGCTGAAACCATCCAGCTGAGAATTGGGCTCAGCTGACATGTTAGTGTCTCAGCTCACTTCAGCTTGTCCCAGCTCAGCTGAACAGCCATGGGCCAGCTGAGCTACCAATTGAAATTCAGCTCAGCTGGTGCCAAAAAAGCTCAGCTGACCCGGGCTCAGCTGCCAGCTGACTGACTCTAAGTGGGCAGCTGGACCAGCTGAGCGTGACTTAGAGTCGCTCAGCCCATGTGACCTAGGTGCAGGTTCTGAAAGGAATGCCTAGTTAGCCCAAAAGACTTTGAACGCGTACCATTTTACCGCATCGCGCATCCCACCATCCGAAATGAATGCAGGAGGGGGGAGTCGATCGCGAATAGGTGACCTTTGTGCGTATCTCTCATACTTCCCCCACTGATCATCCACACTAGTTGGACGTATCCCTCCCGCAAGCGGACAGCCCCCGACGGAGAAGTATCTCAACCTAACGAGCAGGGCACAGCGATTCCATCCGGTCCAACTGACATGGGCCTGGCCTTCAAGCGGAAAAGGCTGAATTCGGGGTCGCCACCGCAATCGAATGATGTATTGCGTGGCGGAGGTATGTAGTCCTTGCCTCCGTTCTTCTCGACATCGGTCTGATTACCGCGCAGGAGAGAAGGAAGATCCCGCACCCATTACCTATCGCCCCGCTCCTTGCCTTGACCCAAAACCTATTGGAGCGTGTGTCCCTCACAGTGCGTAATATCTAATTCCCTTTAACCACTGAGGACCCAGTGCCCCACCAGAAACGTCAAAGGGTGGAGCCACTTCTCAGGTTATCTTGACCAGTGATACAGTAAACGCGGAGGTTGGACATGAACTGACGACGCAGGCATCTTTGAGGCAAGGTGCGCAATCATCTGTTCCCCCATTTCGTAGACCCCCTACTTCAGACCGTGTGGCCGAAGCCTCCTCAGAGAAGGACAGAAAAAGAGGGCAAGATAAGCGACCGGCACCTTCTTCTGACCCTGACTATGGATACAAGGGGATGACGCGCGTGACGCCTGCAATGAGCAGCACCGGAGTTCACGAGGGTGAGAGCATGCGAGAGCCAGCTTGGCAGGACATGACTGACCCAATTTCGGCCAGTGAATCTTGTGAGCCAATTCACCAGGATTGGGGATAGAGGGGGGCATGATTTGGGGTACGGGGTGATGAAACGGACGGTGAAGTTAATGATGGCGAAAGCAATGGCAAGAGTGATGGAACGCAGCAAGTCACCCACACGACAATTTTCTCGCGCGCGAGAGAGGCTTCCTTGAGGGTGCGCGGCACATCAGTTCACGATAGTGAGCGCGTTATATGGTCGTCATAATCGTTTCCGTGATCTGACCCACTTTCAGCGACTCTCTCCTGCTTGGTGACCAGCGCAAGCGGTTCAGAAGGGGCCGAGGAAGGTCGGGACGGGCAGTTGGCATCGCCTGCAAAGGGGTTCGGCATATTTGAGGAGGAAACGCGGATAGAGCCAGCGTTTACTGTGGGTGTCCACGACGGTGAGTCCATATGTTCCGTAGTAAGCGCGTTCACCGGTTCATCCACTCCTAGCTGCGCTCTCCAGCCAACTAGACTTCGACGGTTATGCAAGCGAGGACGAGCAAGATGGCAGCGAAGAAGAAGATTCAGCATCAGCGACCGCTGTAGAGCGAGTCCCTGTGTTTGAGGAGAACGAGGAAGTGTTCTCGCGGGTCCATAGTTCAGCAGTCCATGATGGTGGGTGTATTCAATCGGATGGCTTCGGTATCCTCTCACACGACTTTTTGCAGCGACTCTCTCGAGCCTTGTGGCAAGCACAAGTACCTCAGAGGCAGACGATGAACCACGACCTGCGCAGCACGCAGGGGAGCCCAACAGCTTTGAAGAAGAGACGAAGGTAGTACTGCCGCTACATAGTGTAGCTGTTCACGACGGTGAGTCTGCATGTTTCGTGGTAATAGCGCGTTCACCCGCTCATCCACCCCTAGCCGCGCTCTCCAGCCAACTGGACTTCGACGGTTATGCAAGCGAGGACGAGGGAGATGACAGCGAAGAAGAAAAAGAATCAGCATCAACGCCCTTTGTAGAGCGAATTCCTGTGTTTGAGGAGAACGAGGAAGTGTTCTCGCGGGTCCATAGTTCAGCAGTCCATGATGGTGGGTGTATTCAATCGGATGGCTTCGGTATCCTCTCACACGACGTTTTGCAGCGACTCTCTCGAGCCTTTTGGCAAGCACAAGTAGCTCAAAGGCAGATGATGAAACACGACCTATGCGGCACGCAGTGGAGCCCAGCAGCTTTGAAGAAGAGCCAAAGGTCGTACCGCTGCTACATAGTGTAGCTGTTCACGACGGTGAGTCGACATGTTTCGTGGTAATAGCGCATTCACCCGCTCATCCACTCCTAGCTGCGCTCTCCAGTCAACTAGGCTTCGATGGCCTGGCGAGCGAAGACGAGCGAGATGACAGCGAACAAGAACAAGATTACAGTGAAGAAGAGGAAGATCCAACGCAGACGACCGCTTTAGACCAAGTGCCAGTGTTCGAGGAGGAAGACAAGGAAGTGTCTTCCCAGGTTTATAGTGCAGTCGTCCACGATGGTGGGTGTATTGAATCGGCTGGCTTCGATATTCTCTCACACGTCTATCTGCAGCGACTCTCTCGAGCCTTGTGGCAAGTACAAGCAGCTCAGAGGCAGACGAGCAAGGGCAGGAAACACGATCAGCGCCGCATGCGGGGGAGCCCAACGGTTTTGAAGAAGGGACAAGGGTAGCACTGCCCCTGCATAGCGTGGCTTTTTACGACGGTGAGATCATTTGTTCCGTAGCTCCGGCGTTTTCACTGGCTCACCCGCTCCCAGCTGCTCTCTCTAGCCAACTGGACTTACATGATGACAGCGAAAAAGAACAAGATGACAGCGAAGAAGAGAACGATCTAACGTCGACGCCCGCCTTAGGGCAAGTTTCTGTGTTCGAGGGGAGGGACAAGAGGGACAAGCAAGTGTCCTCCCGGGTTCGTAGCGCAGCAGTTCATGATGGTGGGTGTATTTGTTCAACTGACGTCGGTATCCACTGGCTTAACAACCCGCAGCGACTCCTTCGAGCCGTGTGGCAAGTGCAAGCGAATCGGAAGTAGGCAAGGTAGGACAGGTAGCGCGGTTTGCGCTGTCTGCGGAAGAATTCGACGGCTTCAGAGAGGAGAGTAGGGAAATACCAGCAATGCATGGTGTGCCAGTCCATGAAGGCGTGTATACTTACACCGCATGCTCGATCGATCAATTACTCAACTTTTCACTTGTCTCAGAGGGCGAAGTCGGTCGAGGGGCTCACGCTTGGACTTGGGTTGCGGAACATTCTTACGTCGATGTCAACCATCAAGATCAGAACGACTACGATGGAGATGACAATCCCGACGATCACGACGGATCCAAGCAGAGTAGTCGAGTCAAACTCTCCCCAGAAAGCACCCTCGTAACTGGGGATGGGAGTCAACTAGTCTTTGCAGCCAGCGGGGTACCCGTCCCTGAGGGTGAGGGCATTCCGCCTTCTTTGTCTTGTGAGTGGGGCTCCATCCATCATGTTGTCCGGCCCTGACCCATGAAGAATAGCATCTTCAAGACGAATGGCCGGTCGTACACCTCTACCTGCTGGCTTCAGCTCAAAGGACATTTCATCCGGAGGAGACAAGGCAGAAACCAGTGGGCGACCAGCGCCTCCTTCCGATGTCAGCTATAGATCGTACAGGTCTAATCATCCGCCATTAAGGGTGGACGAGCTGATGTTTACGGGTAAGGAGGCATTCCCACCTTGTCTTGGGGATATGCCTCACAAATGGACCTCCCTAGGCGACCCTTCTGACCAATCCGCCGCCGTTGGTAACTTGCTCAAACATTCCCCCAGCCACGATGCGGATGTACACCCCTCAAGTGGCTCTCGTCGTCTCCGTGGTGTGTATCTGATTCTCCCGGGTCTGTCCAAGCCTAACGCATCTCAGCTCCACACGTCGAACAAACAGGCAGGCACACCGGCAAAGAAAAGGTGCAAAGGTTGATTGTAGGTAATACCCGAGTTGAAAACTGTGAGTGGAAACCAAATCTTTTTCATCTTGCTCACGAGTTCGACTAACACTTTTCTTCAATCGACAAAACCAGATGCTCCGGCCAGGCTGCCTCAAACAGAACCAGCACCCGTGAAACGGCATACTGGGGTTGTAGCTCAAGGTCGGCATTCTAGAATTGCCCAGAGGCTTTTAGGTAACATCATCCTAACCTAGGGAGCCCGATGAAGGGTATTTTCATCATCGATGACCTTATGCAAGGTCGTTCCCCACCGCACTCAATTACAGCCATTGGTTACGGAGCTCAAGCACCGGACAGAAGGAAAACAGTGTCAGATGGGGTCCGGCGCGTCGCGAGAAGAGAAGGTTCGTGTGTTTTTCTTGTGCTCTGCTCTGTGTTAATCGGTCGGTTCAGCGATAGGAGGCGACTCCCGCAGCGAGAGCACCGCGGATCCGTCGTGGCTTCCTTTCCGGTTACACCCGGGATCATCCAGAAAAAGAGATGTGGATGTGCGCATGCTGGGTGAAGATGATATGGAGGTTGATTCAAGTGCAGACGAAAGCCAGGAGCAGACATTCTCTAATCCTAGCATGCACCCTGGAGGATCTTCAATCGATTCAGGGCCTCATTCAGCTTCGCAAACGGCCAGCTGGCTCCCTACTTCAGACGTTGTTCGATCCTTCGGTCACCAGGTCCTTAATGTCGTAAATTCTCCCGCATTCATGGATTTGGGAGCTCCCCCTACTCGCTCCGTAGGGACCACCAATCAGCCACATGGTACGTCCATAGTGCACACAATGTGAGCATATTGATATATATATCGTATAGAATCAGGGTTTTCCCTGAGCGGGCGCACTGGGGTAGAACCTCCTTGGAGGGCAACCAGTTTGTTCCTTTCCCCAGACCCGCTGTCTCCTTCTCACGAGTCACTTAATGTCCCTAGGTGCTTCCGTTGAAGCTCACGAGAAACAAGGTGCAAGAAATCCCTCCCCATTTAACTCCGGCGGCGTGTCCGCCTCTTGGGGCGGTCCAACCGGCGCCAACCCTATTGGCGCTAACAGCCATTACCCACCACGCGTTTCTGTTCCTGCAAGGCGTGCGTATGCCTCTTTTTTCCCTCCGCCCTTCCTACTCCGGCTCACTTTCGCTGCTACGAAGTTTGGCACTCTCCGCATCTTGACGCTCAACAAAATCTCCCTGGTGAACCATCTTCGCCTCGATGGAGGGAGGCACGAAGGTTTTCCTCCGATAGCAGTTCTTTCCAATCGAATCTCGACGACGACAGTGAATCGGACGGGGACACCGAATATATGAGTGATGGTACAGCTTCCATCGCGACGCCCGAGGCTCTAATTCTGATTGCTTTCTAGGGAGAGAATCCGATGCTTCCCTGACCGCCAACTTGTCTGCCCTGGTACTCGGCCCAACCGAAGTCAGCCCCAGCGCTGGCAGTGGCCTGTTTCCTGATACCCGTGAAAGCACGCCCCGAAACTTAGGGACAGTCCCCAGTACAAGAAGTCTATCGTCGCTGCCCTCCGCTGCAGGGCAGTCATCCTTGGTCGAAGGGACGGGCCCGGTCACCTCCATGGAAGCAACGGCGGTCGGATACGATCTTGACCAGAGAAGTAGTCACTCTCGTGATGCTCATCGCCGTCAAGACCCTCCTACAGTCCGCCCCGCGACAGGTGACCCATCCTCTGTGCGCAGCCGTCCTTCTTCGAACACGGCATCCCCCGCCATCACTTCAAAACAACCGTCCCCAGTCGACTCTAATCGGAGCGCAACCAGCTCTCATGATTCTCCCCAATGGGCTCTTGATGGCCATGCGACAGGTCTCTCAACGAAAGACGATTTATCGAAGCTACCCACTGTTACGCATCCGCCTTCCTCGGTTAGAGTCTCCCCCTCAGTCACGCCTCAGGGATCAGTGCCCACTGGCTTTAGCCCTTCATCCTTGTCGATGAAGTATGCATCCCCCGATAATGTGGCTACCCCCACAACTTCTGCAAGCACGCGGCTACGACGTGACCTCCAAGACATCTTAAAACGCAGGCTGCATGAACAGCTTTCTAAGCGTACAGATGGGGAACCTAATAGCGCCGGGGCGTCATTTGGCGGACTCCCGAAGTCCAATCAAGGACGTCTGCGACCTTGGGTAGCTATGATACAGACAGCTCTATCAGTCCAACTCGACAATTCCATTGACAGCCCCACCACCTTGTCTCCCGAATCAAGTCCTTTCTCGACGCTAAATGCATCAGAGCCCGCTGCGCCATTGCCTATCCGTCCCCTCTCCTCTGAGACGTCCCCTGCTCCTTCCCTCTATCCTTCCCCGGTTCGCGATGACGAATCGCAGATTCCAGATGTCGGAGTTTCCGCAGCGAATGGTGGCGTTGACTCTAGTCCCCGAAGCAGCAGCGCTTGTCCAAAGTCGGTGGATGGAGAAGAAGAAGAAGCTGAGGCCGAGGGACGTCGCCAACACGGTGAAAACGGGTTCAAAGAGAACGCCCAATCCTATTATGACCGTGGCGCTTTCGAGGATCATCATCCACAGACGGTTGGAACGCCTGATAATGAAAGGCAGCAGGAAAGGGAGACGGACACCAAGGAAGATAGAAATGAAGAATACGGGCGTAAGGACGGGAGGAACGAAGATAGGTCTGATGAAGACGAGTCGGATGAAAGTCGCTCGGACGAATGCGATAAGCAGGAGGGAAAGCAGTGGTCGAATGAAGGGGATACGACGGATGAAGAGGACGAAGAGGATGAACAGGATGAACAGGATGACCCAGACGCAGCAGATGGCACTGGGGATGACGCGCCGAAGGAAGGCGACGAGTCAGCGGAAGAACGGGGCCTGAGGAGGAGAAACGTGGAGAAGGCTCGGAGGAGTCAAGAGGGAGGGAGGAGCCAGGTGAAGAGGAAGGGAATGGGGGGGAGAATCACAACG
>JANDKE010001413.1:0-14618 GCA_027627275.1 Coprinellus aureogranulatus
GGGTTCTTCGAGCTCCCTGCTTGGGACGTGTTGAGGCAGGTTCAAAATCAGTAGTGCCCTACTGCCCTATTTATTCATCGATTAATCTCTGGATTCACCTAGACGCTGGTTATTTATTATCATGACCTTTACGACGTTCATGTACCCTATATGCTGCTAACGACCACATCATCTACTCGCTGTTTGCATACACCACCTTCAGTCCGAACGCATCCACGTCTACTCCTCTCTTCCTCAGTTCGTCCTCGAAATCCAGGGTTTTCGGTGAGTTGAACGTTAAGATGACCTCTTCCAACTCGCTGATATCACATCCTTCGCCCTCAGTCCCCCTCCGTCGGGATGCCACGAGCTCGACGAATCCAAGCTCGTTGAAGTCGAGGTCCCCAGTTGTGCACTCCAGTCTCCTTAAGCGGGGACACATGGTCTGTGTTGTTTTCGTAGTGGGTCGAACCGGGATCAGATTCCGTAGCGCCGCATTGGTGAGCCTCGTCGGGTACGTCCAGCGCACCATGGTTTCAATACTTGCACCATGGTCTAACCCCACAAGCTTGTAGTCGACCACCCCATTCAGCTTTAGCGAAACGACACCCTCGAGCCTCTCTAAAACGTGAAGGAACTTCGAATCGCCGGGTAGATGAGCGTATTCAAATTCGACATGCTTCAGCTGAGGCCCGTACCTGTCCGCCCATGGGACAAGGCCATCGGGAAGTCGCCCATGTTCCCCGTTGTACGGGTCACGCCCAAGATCGATAATGGCGAGATCCTCGAGCGAAGGCAGATGGAGGGTATTGGCCATGGTGAAGTGCACTCCATACCCATGAATTGTTAATCGTCGGAGGTGTGGTAGGTTGATGGGGTGGAACTCGGGTTGGACAAGATCGGGGAGAGTATGGGGGTTGTCGTGCTCCAGTTCTAATTCACATTGGACGAGTTGGGGACACCTTCTCAAGATCCCCATCGCTTCTTCAATGGGAGGTGTTACTATATCTGACCGCCCAAGGGCGCAGAGGCTCAGCTCCGTAAGAGCGGCCCAGTCGATTCCACTCTGCATTTTTTGCACGTAAAACCATCTGCTCTTGAGCTCGAGGTTGGTGAGTAGTGGTCCACGGAGATCGAAGAGGTCATCGTTCGAGTCGTCTCCTCCTAAGTTGTCTCGCAACTTGATGTCCAGTCGCGCCGATCGCAGCTTCTGAAGACTTTGGGGGTCGCAACGCAGGAATGGATTGAGCGAAGAGAGATGGTACTCGAAGCCGAGCTTCAGGGTAAGGTTCTCAACGCGGTGGAGGAATGACATAATGGCGTCCACTACAGACTCTATACCACCCAGCATGCCTGTCAATGGCAGAAGTTGTGGGGCGTCCTTGGCTGAGAACGCGACAGTGAGAGCCTCACTACCAGAGAGAGTGCTGTAGCGCTGAGCCATCTCTCCGAGAGCGCGTACTGTTCTGTCCCAGTCCTCGTACCGTTGATTCCATACGCATTGCTCTTTCTCGGGGAGGCAGTCGAAAGGTATTCGGTATCGTTTTCGAAGAATTCGGAGGGGATGTTTCGGAAGCCAGACATCAATGACTGACCAGATCTTTGGCATCCCCAGAGCGAGCTCGCGCCAGAGCTTACAGACTTGGCTGAGAATTCCAGCGGGATGCTTTCCCATACGAGCTGCAGGATCCTCCTCCAGGTATACGTTGAGGCACGCGAGGAAGATCTCGCCCAGGATATCGGTGGGAAGTGCGCGAACTGGAGACAAGAGTGCCTGGAACTCATTGATTTTTTGCATATGCGTCGCCTTTCGGCTATCCAGGAATGCGATACGCTGGTGCAAGTCCTCCATCTCCCCTTCGATTGTCGCGACCTCCCGCTTCTCTACATCGATAAGGCTCCTAAGTAGATCGGCTTCGTATGGTAAGGGCACGTAGTTGGTGTGAAGTCCCTCCAAGAGCGCTGGATTGAGAGCCATGAGAATGAGCCAAGTGGATGTCACTGAGAGTGAAAATGCAACAAAGTGGTGGAAGACGGAATGAGACGCTCTCGTCGGAGAATTACTGCAATCACTCCCGAAGTCACCGGTTGATGGCTTCGGCCATCCCTTTATGAGCGCTACTCGTATACGGGGCATACGCGCTAGGTAACGTACAGAAAGAATGGGTGGTCAATGGTCATTCAAGTCTCTTATAAGAGATATCACCGGAAAAGGAGGAGTGAAAAGGAGTGAAAGGAAAATTCTGCGTGTTTCCTGTAGTCTAGGCAGACTTGAAGGGAAGCATAGAATAGAATAGTATTATAATGCGGGAAGGAAAGGTGGCACATGTCACGATATCAGGGGAGGATATGTGGGGTTGGATGTAGGACGACAGTACCCATACCCTCGATAGGAACAAGGCGAGGAGGTGGTCGTGAGCTTTCGTCGTGGAACCGAGCTTTGAGCTTGACTCCGGCCGTATCGACCCCTCGTCGATGCAAATCCTCGAACATCGTTTCCACAGGTCCCACCTCAAACGTTATATCGACTTCTTTCAGCCAGCAACATGACTGNANGCCTTTTNCGGNNAACCTGTCTACGTGCCTCGATGAGATTCAAGGNGACCTCTTGGGTTCGTANTCCGTCCCCNGCTCCNAAGGTGCANACTAGCCNTTNTAGCTTGGGGCATGGGCNCNNCTCTAGAANCTCGCCATNNANGGTNATCTCTTTTGGGATAAGGCTCTNGANAANCTTTGAATACGCTCTTGGAGGTGGNNTAAGNTGGGTTCCGTCGAAGGCNANCNTGGCTTGCACGGTCCCTGCGCGAGGATTATGAAGTTCGAGAGAGACAACATTTGGAAGGCGCTGNAAGNTCCATGNTACNGCNGAAGGGGANAGGACTGTGTAGTCGAAGGANNTGTGGGTCAACTGCTGTCCGTGATTCGCAACCCAAGTGGCGAGCGGACTGCTGGTCTNATCATAGATGGAATCGAGGCTGTGAATNGTAGAAAGNTTGGTAAGGGATGGGNGTGNGAGNGATTGAGCAAAGATGGTCGTCGGGACNNTTCCGCGAATATCCATGCNCCGGACATTAGCGAGTTGCAGAGGAGTGTCGGTGATAGGATCGTTTACTAAGAGGAGTCTGGANAATNTGATGCNGAGATACTCAAGGTTAGGGCACNTCTCCAGTACCTCGAANGCTTCTAGNNTTCCGTGATTGNCATNGCNCTCCCTCAAGTGGAGNTCGAGNNTGNTGAGTTTCCCCCAGGTTCACATCCATCCTGCGTACCTCCTTGGANGACANCTTCAGGGNCAGTGACGTGANGGGTAGGNGTTGGAGGCGNACTGCACCCTCCAGTGCTCTGTCCCACATGAAGTCCAANTCGCTNCCATTTCCGCTGTGNTACTGGATGTCANACTCGAGTGATNGNGNATTCNNCAACGCTTGCGCAAACNTTGCNAAGGGCAGCAGGGCNGAGNCTNCCGAGTTGAGTCGGAGGTGGAGGCGGAAGAAAGTGCACCTGTNGAANGGCTNNNTCAATAGNTTGATGACGGNTNCTTCGTNTTCCATTTGGTCTCTGGTCATNTCATNNAANACGATGCGGGGAAAGTGATCNTCTTGTGCCCTCAGNGAAATTTGAAGGGGGCAATTGGCNGNGCGTGCGATGAATGCCTCCAACCTTTNACGGANTTTNNGAAGACGGTGNTNCCAAAGAGANANAAGAGCGNNNTAACNCTTNANGTCCTCCTCGGNCATGTCACNCGANGGCNTGGGGACGCNTTCNTCAANGGTGAGCGGTACAGGACGCATNGGGATNTCGACTCCAATATGCGCCCAGAGAAGAGGAGTAGCGAGGGAAAGNTCNCGCCANCGGCGACATACGTGNCTGACCGTNATGGCTGGGTGAGCAGGCGAGAAAGGNGGGNTATTTGGAAGCANTTCNAGGAAGATGGTTGAAAGGATNTCGTCNGGGATTCTACGAANTGCTGAAACCAGNTNGCGGTGCTTCTGGAGTAACTCTAGGTGANCNNGTCTCCTTCCTTCAANCGCCTTTCNCCGCTCATCCAGCTCNGCCAGTTCCTNATCCATCTCCNCGACAAGAGTCTGATAACGGCCGATCCACATCTCAATCTCTTCGACNTCCGCCTGGGTAGCCGAATNGTTGGTGNCAAGTTGACCTGAGAATGGGGANTGCGCATCCATCGAGAAAGCTGGTCNGAGGGAAGGGTNNAACAGANAATTAAGATGGTGGTTCAANTCATCGGCCAGGAAGCACAGACCTTTCGCGATNTCAGCNCACCGCCCAAACCCCNCAANACCGGGTTGGAAAAGCTCAGCAATGAGCCAGAATCGAACCCNGGGTATCNNGAGTTCGGACAACGCCGAGATTATNTTCGGAGCTTCAAAACGGCTATCAACGACTATATAANCGGNGAANCAATTTTCTCTTNGACCTTCACCATCGATGCAGTCTTCAGGGCTGCACTCTNCATTCGCCNTCTGCGTATGCCTGAGTAACGGAGCGATGGTAGATTNAGGTCTTTCGACTTCCTTCTCTCACTTTGTNNCTCGGCAGNGAACCCTATCCTCNCTGTCGGTTTTATCGTGGACGAAGACACAATTCTNGNCATCGCCACGTTTCTTCAATANANTCATTTCACATTCAATAACGCGTCCATGCTNTCCGCTGCGGGTNCCGACCCTCNCTCTGACCTTTACTCTATTNGGNACTNATGTTCCTTGGNGCNGGCCCTCGTCATCGTGCCCAANCCGTTTACACNCTCNACGAGNCCGAACGCCATGAGGGTNAGCTCTAGACCCNTTCCTCGTGATTAATATNGNTNCGCCACTTGTGATATGTTCNCGCAGTNCTCGACCACGCCGACTACACGCGACTGGTACGAGCNTTTTCATATACGCTCTCTTCACTGCGGCGACTGCCTTATCCAAATCTCTGTGCCCCATCTCTCTTCACTCATGCAGAGGCGCCCAACGCGTGCTGAACGGCGGGTCTTGGCCTGGATCGACCAAACGAACGCCTCTATCATCGANAGTGGCCCACCGAACGTGCAGGAGTGGTTNGAGCACAGTAACGCTCAGGATCNACCCATGGCGCNAACTAGGCAGAGGCGCCANGCNATGTCGTCGTACTCCCGACGGCCNTCGTCTCATTCAAGTCGCAACACTAGCCTCCCGCTCTCCNNCTCACCCCGATCTGCTTCCACCCACACTTCGGCCACCATGCAAAATACCGCATACGCTGAGCCGACGGACAGCGTCTCGCGAGTGATCAATNTTAGCAAAACTAGCAGCGGCGATGGGCATAATGCAGCNGCACCGTATTCAGCGCTTGTGGTGTTGACGTCGTGTATCCTGTGCGCTGCTCTCCTGCCNTCACTGTTCGTCCTCCTCGTCTTCTCGGTTTTCCTCACATTCGCCCCTTCGTGGAGCTCGATNCAGGTGCGCGTCCTCGCTCGCTCAGCCTTGCACGTTCATCAGTGTTGAAACACATTCTACAGACTGCGCAATACCTGCCCCTACACAGAGAAGCGTCGATAATCAGCNTGGNCACCGACGANGAGATCCCGGAACCAAGGAGTCGGAACACTAATATCTTCGATTCCACTTCTTGAACAATGCTGAGTCTCCTGATGCGTGCACATAACCCCGAGGCGGTCCTATCTCTCCCTCCGTGATCATATGCCTATGCCTTGTATGNTNNNTACGATATATGCTACGGGAATCTATCAGTCTCCCTGCACTGCCCAAGCCATAGAGGGTACACCCACANCTCACTGTCATGATCGGAGCCGTGCTNTCTANCGATCCCTGCTTAGCGCTCTTACTTCGCCTTAAACGGNACAGCATCTCTTCTGGTCTGATATCGATAAGTTTCTGTCTACCAACNCGTTTTCGTTGGATNACAATGGACAGCATCTCGAGGATTTCTCTGATTTCACTTCTCTGTCTTNCTCTACCTGTACGTCCGCTGCGGTGTGCGGATGAGCCTGCAGTCTCCNTCGATTCNGACNTCAGACTCCCGATCACCGAAGCGACCCTCGCATGGGAAATTTCTTGCGTCTATGGTGCGCTTTATGCTTATGGACTCTCTTCACTCAGATATCTGGNTTCGCTCGCGCTNCCGATGGGATGCCTTATCTCGGGAAGCTGCCCAGNAGCCTCGTCGNCGACNAAANNGACAAGATATTCGCATCGATTCAGGGCAGTACGNGGACGCTGTTGTTTCTCGGGANGTGTTCCCCCTCGACGTGATCGAAGGTGGGCNTCGATGATATCATGACTCGAGAATGAGTGGAATGCTCATTCAAGGGTGGGATACTGCGTTNGCGNACCCCNTTCCCCCAGGTGGTTCGACGTTGTACCCCTATGTCTCTCCCAGTGGGTATCCTCGCTGAATCCTCATCAGCTTGTATGAATTCTCGGTTCCGTGCGAGGTCTTTCCTCGCTATAGGTTCGCTAGTCTAATTCCCCCTCTGGAATTCAATTGAACGTTTGACAGACGATGCGTGTAGATCTGGGAGATAGAGCGCAGCTATCTACCCCAGAATTCCTGTGACNAACCAATAGAGAANCCCTACCGNCCCTTACGGGGCTTCNTCTTGAATAGTCTGCCCTTGTGACNGACCATCNGTTTATCCTTTCACCTTNCTTCGAGCATGACATTTCGTCATGATGACCTCCTCTTTTGGTCATTCTCGTGTNTGGAGTCGAAGCNCATTGGGCGTTTATNGCTCNCCCNCGTACTTGGAGTGGACGGGGAGAACNTNCCNCNAANAAAAAACAGAAGNNCTTCCATCCCATGCGATGAGCGCTGGAAGAGAGGAGTCCCCAGATTCTTTNGTNGTCAACATGAGGTATGGAAGNCNTCGTGGAANGTCGCGAGAACTCAGCNNCNCACAAAAGTGTNGCGCGCCGACCACCGAGCNTTGANTTGAAGCCTAAGATTACCCAACCAATCANGNCCCCAGCCACAACNNACAACTGAGGCTTCGACTGCTCAAGTGCCTGCNATCCTATCANCGGAANCACGCGAGTCGAAGAGCAGAAGTNCCTGTCCATGTTTGTGAAGCTCCGAGGAAGGTCGGAAGCTATGGGGTCTTTATGGAATACAAGGCGCCCGTGGGTACGCGTGCGANTGNGNANAGCTACNCTATCTGAATATCCTCCACTCAATCGACTNNACAATGTCCGTAGCANGCGATGGAGTACGTCCACTANGATCATNGACAATNCCCAATCTCGTAANNNGNCAGTCTNAAGCNNGAAAACTCCTNCAATNCGGGCGCACATTCATNNGCTGNGACNGNNGGTCGANAGCCAATCANAGGGCNANTTGNGCACCTTCCCAGTTCATCGCCTCGACTTCCTTTTTNAGNTGCGCTTCTCGGCATGCAATGCTGCNTTCTGTTCGTCAGTCGCGGTCAGTGAAGATTTCTATACAAACAGCGAGACCCCGCACACATAGCACNGGAGGACAGTAGCCAAGAGGATGGCGAGGAAACTTCGGCTTCTCGTCTTCCAATTCGTTTCCCTTGGACTTATTGTTGGCTTGGATGAAAGACGCCCACCTGATGNGAGCCACCAACCGAATCTCGGTGTTATGTCGCGTGCACTGNNCTACAAAGTATAAANGCTCCACTATCGAAAANACATTTCACTGAGCAGCGNTCCCGCTCTTCAGCACACTCGCATACCCCACTCTCTACGCTTGGCTTCAGAGATCGCATTCATATCTCGTCCCATCCACCTTTAATTCACGATCATAATGAGCCATCATCGCAAGCCCAGCAACAGCGTNGAGAAGATCGAGTANGGTGGCGAGCCTCCCATCGTCAACCAAAATGCTGTCTCTCAGCCCGCTGCCCCTCTTCCCCTNGCGTCAACACTGGGNAANCCAACNCCNGCGTACGTTNTANCATCNTTCGATACNATTGCTCGACCCTGATCAATGTATNTGACACAGTGGNATGTTCGCNTTCTCTGGGACGATGTTGCTGATGGCGCTGTACAACCTCGGAGCAGGGGGTGTCACCGTCAGCAATGTTCTNGTNGGTATGCTAGTGTTCGCCGGAGGTATNGCNCAGACGCTCGTCGCNATGTGGGAGCTCGCGCGAGGCAATACTCTCTTCGCAACCTGTAAGCTGTGCGATCATCGATATGNCTGNGNGNTACTGANGNTGTTNTTAGGCTTCCTGACNTTCTCNACNTTCTGGATTAGCTATGCTGCAGTCCTCATTCCGGGTTTCGGCGTCATGTCCGCNTACGAGAAGGTGCCCGAGCAGATCCCCAAGGCGCTCGGCTTNTATCTCTTCGTCTGGTTCATCACGATCACTTCCCTCATGTGAGCNTTTACCTCTTCCTATTCGACTCGAGGAGCGCATCGACTAAATTGGCATTCTAGTCCCGCTGTCATTGGCAAGAGCCACATGTTTACCGTTCTCNTNAGNGTTGCATCAACGGCNGTGCTCTTCCTCTCCTGTGGTATGTACACGGAAATCAGCCAGTACGTCTTCTATCTTTCCATTTCTCTCGAGCGAAGTCTAACATAACTTATGTAGGCTCAGCACTGTCGGAAACTCCCTTCTCGTCGTCGTGTCGACCCTCGCATACTACATCGGCATTGCAGGCCTCCTCGCTTCAGACCCCGGATCAGCGTTCCAGTTGCCCTTGCTTTGATCCGATGTATAGCCATCGTCCCTCCGTCCTCCACCAAAATATCCTAAATTCATCCGACGCCATGCNCACGGGTCTGCTTCCTTCGATCTTACACGGTCACATATCTACCACTGTATTACTAGTCCTATATTTAGCTTGCCCTCTTTGGGGCCTCAATAACGACAGGCATTGTAACAGCACCTAGCCAACTCATGTGTAGCCTTAGNAATTGGAATCGACCTCATATTCATCTCATGTTATCAACCATCCATGGAAATCTCTATGACGCTTCAAGAGCTCATCCACTGGCATCCTCACCGTGTACTTCTCGGTAGAGTCACAATTCCCCACCCCAGGCCGAAAGGAAAAGACTGTCCCNCTCATGCTTCTACATCCCTTTGACANCCCCTCCGCAAGGNGCACCTCAAATTGTCTGAGGTCCGCAGGGCGAAGAGCTATGTAGGANCACTTGGAGTGCCTTCACATCATCGGAACTTTGGTGCACGCTATACATTCGGGTGGTATTCTCGCCATGGTCAAGTACGAGTATTTGGGCGATATACGCCTGGCTTAGAGGGTGAGTTTGTATCCATACTATCAAGCACTGGACGGCCCTGTCCTTACCGAGGAGTATACATTGATTCATAAACTATAATCCTTTACATTTGCGGCTACGTACGCGTGCAATTGATGGTTTTTCCCTGAGTAATGAGATGANGTCCTCGTATTGGCCATTAGTAACCGCCCTGCAAAGTCATTATGAAGGGTAGATATCGATGGTCTCACTGCTCGGACGCCTGTGAAAGAGAATGGGCGAGAGCACTTACCTGGACGATTATATCATATTTGATTTTGAAAACCGGTGGCGGNCACAGAGAAGCCAACACACGAACGGAGAGGAAGTTGAATGTAAAGGCTTTGTGGTGCCCTTTCGAGCTTTGACGCANCTCCGCGTTCACAAACCTTTGAGCACTTCTGTTCATCNCAANTGNCNTTAGAGTCTACCCATCAAGAAAATTAGCCAGAGGCGCTTGAAAATAGCTCGACGCNATGTTGGTGCGACTGGTATCAGGCTTATATTTTCGAAATTTTNCCTGTCTCTTCGGCGGCCGAGGATCCGCCTTCAAACGGGAGAGATTGACGCATATCGCCTTCGATGGACCTCATTTCAGCTTGGGAGGTCCNCATTTCACAGTCAGAAGTTATCCAGCAATGTGCCCCTGCTTCTCAGAAGCNTCCAAGACGCCGATCTCTGCTTGGGTGCTTTGATTCCTGAAGCGCGGCGAAGCCCACACATGGCGAAGGCNCGGATAACTGGCAGACGCGTCAAGTATTCAACTCAGCGCTTGGCTACATTGNCCAGATCAACCATATACTCTGATGCTTCGCTCATACGGGGAAACACAACCTCTGTATGAAGGTCTTCTGCAGTTCNGATAAGCCTGTCACACCGCTAGATAAGAATGAGNCTCNCCAACCGAATGAAGAGCTGGAATACCCCAACTCCCCAACCCAACAGAGTAAAAATGAAAGCAGCAAGTATCTTGGCTTGTCTCTCGCTTGCAGCCGTCACGTCCGCTCACATGAGCATCTACGGCGTNTGGCTCAACGGCGAGTTCCAAGGCGATGCGCGCCATACATACGCACGTCTCCTATTGTACCATTCAGNCCNTTNTGCTNACCNCTGANGAATNNTNGTAGGAGCGCACGAAATTCAACGTCGAAATCAACTCTCCCCTCAGAAACGTCGATTGGTCGTACATCGCATGCCACACTCTTGGAAACCGTGAAGTTCCAAAGTGGCTCGAAGTCAAGGCTGGTGACACCTTCNCCCCTGAATGGTTTTGGTGGAAGAGGGGCGATTTTGAGTCCGTNAACCACCCTGGCCCTCGTACGCCTGTTCNATATTNATTTGGAATGGAATTGANNCTCATTTCGATTGATGATAGTGCTCGTTTANATGGCTCCCGCAGTACCTACAGGAGTAAACACGCCTAATATCTGGACAAAGCTTTACCACTACGCTCACAACTCCACCGATTGGAAATGGGCCGACGAGTACTTCCAGAGAGACGGTTCGATCACCAAGGGACATCACTTCGTTACGATCCCGGACGTCCCTGCAGGNGACTATTTAATCCGAAGTGCGTTTAGTCTACTATGTTGCCTCTCTATCACTCAGGGCTAATTTCCCTGGAAAACAATGAAGGCGAACTCCTAACTTTGCAAGAGGCCCAGGTTATCAACGGCGCCCANCACTACCCNTCGTGCGTTCAAGTCCGTGTAATCACGAACGGAACGAAGAGCCTCCCTGGTGGCGTGAGCTTCCCTGGTGCGTTTCTGACTTTCCTCGTCGTGCTACGAGAAGTTCAAAAATATCTGACATATATCACGTATCTCACAGGGACGTACATTCCTGATCAAGTAGGACTCAGGTGGCCTCCGAANGGNGTNTTGTGGGCCGATCCNGCTACATACCCACTTCCTGGAGGNGATGTTTGGGAAGGATCGCCTGGAGGTGGNATCTACGGTNTGAACGCGTAGAGGCCACACCNTTTTTTACTCNCNNTCTCTCTCNGACNAATCGTANTGAAANTCCGTANNGCTCATTCTTTTTCTAGNNNTNNGATGTNGGCTTNNNATANACCNTCAATGTGAACACAATGATGNNAGCAACNNTTCTCNCTGATTGACACCNTTGTANATGTGAAAGGATNTCNGATAGCGCCGAATGGTAANGNTCTTTCCATGANAGGAGTAAGTCATACCGCCTCAAAATTGCNTCGGCTCATGCCGGAGGTACATAACATACAGGTCTAGAATCCTACTCCAAACGGCCAAAGAGACGCGGGGATTAAGGTGCTCATTTTCTCGCACTCGCGCGGCGTCGTTGTNCCGCACCGCAAAGGCCAAGGNTCCGAAGGTGAAGTCACCAGCTGTGCGAGTGTGCACCTCTTGAGAACCTANGGACAGAAGTCTTCTNAATTGACGCTCTCGGGCTTGACGGGCCTTACCTTCNAGCAAATTCGGAAAATAAGAAGACTAAACGAATCACTTGACCTCAGCACTTCCAAGNTCNTAGGCTGNGNACTCANTNCGCTGACAGTACGTGGNTGCNTAATCGGNAACCNNTCCCTNAGTCGTCCTGTCTTCTAGAGTTCTGATGAGACTCATGCAACTCGCTCATAANACCTGTNCTNTCTNANGCGNACGAGAGTANGANATCTCATCNTCAGCTTCCNNACGNACACAATGAAGGCNTTCAATNTCCTAACTTCTNTCGCGNTCGCAGCAGTCGCCTCCGCTCANATGAGCATCTACGGCGTCTGGCTCAANGGCGANTTCCANGGNGACGCTCGTCACGTATANGNAAGTTCTCTTCCCCCTTCCCCTCCCACCATNTCGCTGANCAAACNTNACNTCANATNNCNAACAGGAACGCACCAAATTCAANGTCGAAACNAACTCCCCCGACTCCGTAACCCCCGACTGGTCCTACATCGCCTGCCACACCCTCGGGAATCGCGAAGCGCCCAAATGGCTCGAAGTCAAAGCCGGCGATACATTCGCGCCCGAATGGCATTGGTGGCAACGAGGAGATTTCTTTGCGGGTAACCATGTCGGACCTCGTTAGTCTTGCTTTCTTTCTCTTATCTCCTTAGGTTTGAGGTTGCATGGATGGGGCTGATGTAGAGCGTTATTCACAGTCCTCGTGTACATGGCCCCCGCAATCTCTGAATCGACGGGCGTCAACACACCCAACATCTGGACCAAACTGCACCACTACGCCTATAACGCAACCGACCTTAAATGGGCAGACGACTATTTCGAGAAAGATGCTTCGACTACGAAGGGACACCATTTCATCACGATCCCGGACGTCCCTGCGGGTGACTACATCATTCGAGGTCAGTATCTCTCAATCTTCTAGGGATTTCCGAATTCATCTCGGGATTTCGATGAAAGATTACTGAACGTTTTCTGAAGGCGAAGTCATAACCCTCCAAGAAGCAGCATACCTCAACGGCGCCCAACACTACCCTTCATGCATCCAAGTCCGCGTAACGACGAACGGGACCAAGACCCTCCCAGGCGGCGTTAGCTTCCCCGGTGCGTCTCTCTCTCCTCTCTCTCTCCATTCAAGAACGATACGAAAATCATCCCCGTTGAACGACGCATCGCGACTGACCACACGAATAGGATCGTACACCCCGGGCCAACCGGGACTCCGATGGCCCCCAGAGGGTAGCACCTCAGCCGACCCCACCAAGTACCCACTCCCCGGAGGCGAAGTCTGGGAGGGTTCTCCCGGAGGTGGGATCTACGGAATGAACGCGTAGCGCAGCATAGACTTTGTATATCAGTCGTCTTAGGTGTCCCCAATGAAATCTGAGGCAAAGGCTAGCAAGGTCTTCCCCTGATTCAGGCGATAAGTCCACGACCCCAGGCGGAAAAGCAACAGAGAACTGAGTCTATTTTTCACGCACTACAGCAAAGCATCCATTTTCATCTTGTATCTCGAAGTTACGCCCCTACTCGGGCTGGATATCCTCAGGGTTCGGCGCCTGACCACCTTCACGATCCTTCCTGACGGCCTGAACGACGTCGTCGACGCGGAGGAGCATACGGGAAGCCTATCCGAGTTGATTGTCATAGTCAGCGACGTGTATGAGCGTCGAGAGAGGAGAAAGAGGAGAGGATGGGAAAGCGTACCTCGATAGCAGTCTTGAACGTCTGGATCTTGACGGAAGCAGACTCAAGGAGCCCATACTCCTTCATATCGACGATCTTACCCGTATCCCCGTTCACACCCCACGTATGTTCACCGTTAGCGTGCTTAGCCTGTGCAGGGAAAACGAAGTTAGCGACATATCCTTCTCTTCAGCTAGACCAAAAGCCTCGGGTCGTGCCCCTCCCTCTATGTAGATAGCGTCAAGTCCCACACCGTTCTCACGTCCCACTACACGAACAGAGAGACAGGATTCGGTTTCCCGCAGAGACGGATGAAAAGGCAGGTGAGGAAACACTCATAGGGGCAACCGCTGAAGAGGTAGCGCGGGAAAGAGACCAAGACGAAGGACACACACGTACCCTTAACTCAGTCAACACCCTCATCGCATTCCCACCCGAATTCTGCACAAGCGTACGCGGGATAACCTCCATCGCGTCCGCCACCGCCCTGAAGGGGCCACCTTCAACACCCGAAGCGAGGGTCTTGGCTTTAGCGTGTAGGCCGACCGAGATGGCTGTAGGAGGAAAGGAGGGGTAGTTAGCTTCGTGTGTACGCGAGCAAACGATGGTAAGGAAGAAAGACGGTCGGAAGGTGATGAAGCCGAAGCCGAGGAGCCAAGTCGTTCAACGATCCACAACGAAGACGCGAAGAACAAAACGAAGACTACACCCAGGCACACAAAGAACAAGAACAGAAAGACAAAAAAAAACGTACTCACCCCTCTCCACCGCCCCACCACCAGGCACCAACCACGGATTGAACACCACATTCCTCGCCACCGACATCGCATCCGCGAGATTCCTATCAATCTCATTGAGGATATCCTTCGACGGGCCGCGCAGCAAGATGGTGCATGCTTTCGGAGTGGTGCATTCGACGAGGAAGGTGAAGTACCTGTGTGCGAATCGTCAGCATCCATCTTAAGTCTACCCCTTCCCCTGCGTCCACATCGCAACAGCGCTCCCATAACACGCCCTCGTGCGCCCCCATGCGCCCCCAGGGAATCAAGAGACAAGAGAAGTAGCAGAGAGAGAAAGAAAGAAAAACCAAAACGCACTCATCCCCAATCTTCGACACCTCAAACAACCCACACTTCGTCCCCACATCCCCCTCCCTAATATCCTCAATCCTATTAACGATCGTCGCCCCCGTCGCCAGCGCAATCCTATTGTTGTCGGTTTTTCTGACGCGCCGGATGGCGGAGATGTTGTGTTTGACGAGGACGTGTTGGGCGAGGTCTAGCATGGGGG
>JANDKE010001414.1:0-14616 GCA_027627275.1 Coprinellus aureogranulatus
CACTGACTGGCTCGACTGACATTGTGGAGTAGTATCGTTCTACTTCTATTATGTGAGCATAGGGCGAAATCGAGGTTCTTTCCGTAACTTCTCACGCCCTGGCGACTCTAGATCTACTATGTCGTGTTGACACTTGACGAGGAGGTGGGCGTGAGGCTGATGCATAGGCTAGCACCAGAAACTAATCGCTCGTCCACTTAGTTCAGGGTCATCGTCCCGCAGAAATGGAATCGAGGAAAGCTATTGTTCCTCGTCATTCGATACGGGACATTGCTATCGGTTTCCGTGCAACTAGCAAGTGAGTACATGTGGACTCTGAAAAGATGCGGCAGCCACCTTACAGTCTACTTACTATCCAGGGAACTTCAGGAACTACTATATCATCAGTTGGATGGTTCGTACCAATCCAAGTGAAGATTAGCAGCTTTCCGGCTTCCCGACTGACCACAATTACAGGGCTGCAAGATCTTATTCGTACTGCAAGATGGTGGGTACAAGTTTCTGAGCTACTTCCTGGAGGTCACTCAGAACTTCTTACAGTGGGCTACTGTGTTTCCCACTTGGCCAGCGACAGTGAGTTCTATTTGATGCCATGCGCGTAATCTGAGTCCTGACAAATTACCGTAGTCTCTTTCGGTCTCTGCCTGGGCGCTCTACTGAACCTGGAGAATTGGTATTTGATTCCGATATTGCTTCTACCTGCGGTTCGTGCGAGAGGTACCGCTCTACCCCGACCCTCGCTAAATCTTACCAAATCTAGGGACCTGACTTAGCCACGTCTGTGATATGGCTGATTTCCGACATCCAATATCCAGGTAGGCGCGCATTAACGCATCTCGCACTGTTACACCGCACCTGACGTTCCCTATTACTAGCTCAAGCGGTAGAGGACCTCGGTGCAGAACTTGGGTATCCTTGCTATGGTGTCTCGACCGAGCAGTGGATGGCGACTACCGTGACAGGACTAGGCCTGAATATTCGCCGGTACATATTCTTCGCCACGACCGCCTGTAAGGCTCGCGTGCTCATCACGGGAGGCTTCGTTGACACCCGTGGACAGTGTTGTTCGTAATCGCCATCTTCACCCTCGTTATGCGATACAGGGGTCATAATGGTCGGCTCGTCAATGTGCTTCGACGCGATGGCGGCTTGTATTACATTGCATTGGCAGGTGCAGTCCTTCCTCTCAAATATCACGACTTCCGAAGCCTATTGGTATGGCATTCGCAGGGCTTAGATTCGGGAACGCAATGATCGGTACTACACTCATCCAGGTATGTGCCAAGTCCTCACTGAAAGATGTCGACGAGGCTTTGAGACTCATGTGGTCCCTGAAGACAAATACTGTGCATTTTCAACTCGCGGTTCAGTGCGTACTTTCCTTCCCTGACCGATAATGGCCGCTTACCGGTTCAACGGGGACAGGATCCTAGACCTGTAAGAACCCTCCGCTTATGCTCCCCGTCAGGTGAACTTACATATATGAACCACAGCGCGCATTCCGTGATCCTGCCGATCCTCGCTCAACGTCTCATGCTCAACCTCCGCACGGCTGACTACATGGGCTCACGGCCGTATGCCTCCAAGCTCCTGTTCGCACCTCCTCCTCCAGGTTCGGAGGACGACTTGGATCATGATATAGTGGACTCGTTTGAAGCGTCACGGGAGGGATGTCGCCTTCGCAATCCGCGAGTGTAGCTGGAGGAGGGTAGAGTCGCCGGTGACATAACAGAAATTCTGAGAGAGGACGAGGAACGCCGGTTCTAATTTAGGATGCTATTCTCTTCTTTCGCATTAAATTATGAAGGGATTTATGAAGGGAAATCCTATACCGTGGCTGAAGAATGACCGTATTAGCATATGGGCATTCGGTGTGATGGAACGACACTCTCCGGGGACTCCCCATGAGTTTCAGCCGTCAATATTCGGATACTTGCACTCCCGGGAAACTGGCTCCAGTTGTACATTCAGCGATGCGCGCCATCCAGCCGTAGGTCGTCATCGATCGGCGGTGGGGTGGTGAGCATCGCGGAGCTCTACAACGGTGAGCGAATAACACGGGGAGGACGGGCAGCTCAAGGTCAGGCAAAGGCAAAACGAAAGTGGTGCTTTTCTTATGTCTGGAAGGGGCATTCGTCTGTAGGCAGAGGTCTGGGGCGTGAGCCTTATGCGTCTGGAAGGCTGGAGACATACCGACATACGAGTTGATGAGGGATTCAATTCGGGAAGAGGAACAGAGGATGATCCACCTCGACGTACGAATGGCGATACGCAGTTCCGACCCAACCATTCAGCGCCTGGATCAACGGGCCCGGGGATTCGCAAACCACAGCGAGGATTGCAGGCCGACGTGCAAGGGTTAAAGTGTTGGGGGCATTTCGGCTGGAGCCCCTTGGCAGAAAGAGCATAAGCGAGACCAGAAATCCTAGGGATCGGTTCCACCTCGACACTCCATGCATCATGTCCATTTCGCTATCACGAACAGGTTCGACGGGAGTTTGTCTGAGATGGTGCCATAACGCAGGGTTCTGGGCAGGTTTGTCTGGCTGGTAATGCACGTTGGGTGCAATAGGACGACGCCGTTGTCAGGTCGTAGTCTTGCATCGGAACGAGAATATAGGGGGCGAACGGGTACTCCTCGAGAGATCGCACTTCTTCAAGAGGATGTCGACCGCTGACCCTTCGAAGATAGGCTTGGGGAGGGGCTATGAAACAGTAGGCGATTCTGAGTCCCTGGGCCTTCCCCAGAATGAGATTCGAACAGTTTCCACTGTCTGGGTAGTCAACGTTATCCTCTCCGCCTCGTCCAGCGCCCCCTTCACCCCGTGCCCAGGTAGACCTGCCAATCATCACATGGATTCCGTCGTCGTGAGGGATGAGCTGTCAAGTAGATAAGAGAGACTGAGCCGAAGGAAGGCCTTATCAACCTCCGCAGTCGGTAGTGGGCGTTCAGAACAAAGAACAGTTGGAATCCTCAGCCCACCGTCCCGCCAGCCGCTTCCGGAGTTCAGCCGTCCTTTGATCCTTTCCCCCATTCATCGGGACACTGGCCGTGCTCTCAATGATCCGGAATTCCGGTAGAGTGGGGCCGTCCAGTTCCATTCCAGGACCGATTCGCTGGTTAATCCCGTCATACCACCAAACCAGACACCGACGCTTTCATCCAGTTGCCCCTCTCTCGCTTACAATTGCTTTCCTTCCGCATCGACTACACTTGGAACCCAACTGCGCTTTCAGTCAATATTTATCCTCGCATTGACTTGCGGAGGACCCTTCTCTCTTGAACGACTACATACAGAAGAAACGAACGACTACCGGTGAGTGAGGGAAGGTCATGGGTGATAGGGGCTTTATGACTCACAATGCGTTAATAGGACCTTTTCCTTATATCCACCCTCTAATCTATAGCCTCGTCTTCGCTTTTGTTCTACGCTATTCTATTCGACTTGACTCATTGAAACGAACCCCGCCTACGCCACTTCACCCTTCTTTCAACTCCTCCACCCTTGAACTGAAGTGAACGACGAACGACACGCACCCGATACCCCAAGCAACTTATCATACCAACCACCCTGGTCCCATTGGTAGGACCGAACAAGAACAACTCAAGCGCGCAAGGACGTCGTTTAATGCCCAACCGCTCACGCAATGCTCGCAGCAGTAACAAGAAGAACGCCCATGCCCCTCGTCTCCACCCCAGCACCTCCTCGTCGTCAGCGAGCGCCTCAGCTTCCGCCTCCGAAACGCCACTAGAGTCCCCCTCGCCCGCCGCGCAGCTTCCAACTCCTCTCCCTGAACCTCAAGAGCGTCTTAGGAGGATTGAGAGTGCCACCCTGGAACGCCATGGGGGAATGCTGGACGTCCAGGACGACGAGGACGGAGGTGCTATGCCACCGCCGCGTGCTGGACTGGAAGGGGTTGGCGTTCAACCGGAAGTGGAAGATACAGGCGAGGAGAGGCGCCACAGCGTCCAGGACGATAACGACGGACTAGACCTGCATCACCTCATCGACTTCTCGCCCTCCTCGGCTCCCGCTTCTCCTCACCGCTCCCAGAACTACCTACTCCACGACGACTTGGGCGGATCCGACGACCACGCCTCTTTATCCGGCTTCCTCAACGACACGCTCAACGCGCCACTCGACCAACACCTCTCAGAACCTCCATTCCAGTTCCATACCACGCCCTTGGATTCGGGGCTGGAAGACCAGCGTGCTGCCACCGCGTCGTATGGACGGGGTTCGATGACGATCCGGGTTTACGCGGGTACGAGGAAGCGTACCACCAGGTAGAAGACGAACCGAAGCCGTCGAGCTATAAGAGCCCGCCGTTCATGGAAGCCCGTCTACCCGAACTGGACGAGGAAGAGGATGTAGTCCTCCCGGTTGAACCACGGATCTCGGAGCGCGGTGGACAAGATATGGGGCTGGGGTTGGGTGATGAGGCGAAGAGAGATGGTGAAGGAGGCCAGGGGTATGCTGGTTTGGGACATGTGAGGGCTCCTATGGTCCCGAGGTACGTTTCTCTCTCTTGATCCTTTTCCCTCCCTTCGCGTTTCGTTTCTCTTCCTGTTTCTTTGGTCATGCCGTTCTCCATCCCTGGCTTGGCCCATTGCTATCGCTGCTACCCGTGTCCTCACCTTCGAGCCACGCTCTCTCCACGCCGATCCTCTCCCTTCCTTCATTTGACCGGCGTGGATCACATCTCGTTCGGGAGAACACCCCTCGCAAGGGGCAGTTCCGCTTCAATCATTGATTGCCTTTGCATTTCGCTACTCTATCTCGTTCATTCCTTCCTCGAACGACTTCCCTTGATTCATTCGCGTTTCGTCTGTGCATCCTTGGACCCTTCTTAGCTTCGTGCTCGGGAAGTGGTGTTCCGTCTGGGTGATTAGCTTCAACCTTGCGTTTTCAACCGCTTCGATCGCCTTCGTTTCGTTTCACACCTTCACGTTCCATTCACCTCGGTGTGCTCTAAACCCTTCATGCATCACACCTTCACCTTCACTTGATCCCTCGAACCCTTCAGCCTGCGGATCTTTGACGTTTGACGGCGTCGATCACGACGTACACCTCCTGTCCTTCCTTCCTTCTCTTCTGCCGTAGCGCGTCATGACGGTCTGTGCGCTTTGAGAGAAGGGTTCTACGTGACGTCGAGCCGTTCGGGCGTTGGGCTGTCCGCATATCCGACGTGTTGCGGTCATACTGTGTCGTTGAACGCAGTTCCCTCTGGCCCCTGGCCCAGGAATTTTGTGTTGTCCTTCGTTTCTCCATTCCTTTTATGGTCACAAGTGCACGTCTTTTCAGGGTTCCTACTTTGTGTCAGGGTCGGACGTACGTACAGGGACTGTGGGGTAAAGATCCACGTGTTGGTGCAGACTTACACGAGGCGCGGGTGACGTATGGGCGCTTGTCGCGGTTGGGGATGGGGAGGCTGTGAAGCCATGAGGACGGTGTGTGGCGAACAGCTATCCGTTGCTCTCGACCCTGCACACCCTTGTCTTGTTTCTTTCCTTCACTTTTAGCTTCACGTTCTCTTACTAGCTGTTGTCGTTCGGCGTTTCTTTCTTTCCTTCTTCCTGTTCTTTATTCTCTATTGACGTTCTCATTTGTTCTCTACTCAACATCAGCTCGTTATTGAATGTCCTACACGTCGCTAACAACGCCTCCCTCTTCCAGCCGCTCCGTCTCGACCTCTTCCTCACATTCCCGGTCCTCCTCAGCAAACCCGCCATCCCTAACGCATGACCTCTCCTCCCCGTCCTCCTCAACCTTCGGCTCCCTATCCAAGACCATTCGCTCCTATGCCCCGTCTCTCCCGCTTTCCATCCCCAATCCCACTACCATCGGAAAGACCGGTATAGGAAGCAAGAAGAAGGCGACTCCGTATCCGCCAGTTCTGTCGAGGCCCGTCATCTCCGGAAGGGTGGACAGTGGTGTACGTGGTGTCTACGAGGAGGAGTACGAGAGTGGGTTTGGGGAGGAGGATGTTGGGGATACGTATGGATATGGATACGGCGGTGCCAGGCCTCCCCCACCCGCTCAGACTTTCACCGTGCCAGCGACGAGAACGACGTCGATCGCGTTGCTTGCTCACTTTTTCTTCCTTGTTTCATCATGCATGGTTTTCCAGGTTCCAGATTTTTCATTATGTCACGACGACTCGGTAGATACACGGTACATACGGGCGTTTTTTAGATTGTACAAANTGCAACGGTTCTTCTGCTGTCTGGCATGTCATCAATCTGGAACCCGAAGTTCGTGGGCGGGCATGAGGCGGGTTCTGGACGGCGGATCAATGGTGATGGCGGGAACGCGCTAACTGGAGGGAACAAAGTGCCCACTAGTCCAACACGAGCCTCCTCTTCCTATGGTTGAGCAGAATATTGACTACCGGGAGAATGTGAGTCATGACCTTCCTAACGTATCACACTCTGACTGGTTATTAGATGTAATGAATCGCATCTGCCCTGGGAATATAAGATGGAGAGAATCTATTTGCTTTCTCTGCGACAGGGTCACCGTGGCTTGCCATAGAATCGCATGGACAGTGCCAAGAACGTGAGGAAAGCACCATGGGCCACTGGAAAGTTACTGAGATCCACCGTGACTGGAATGGAAGGGTGACTACACTGCATATGGTTACTGGGGTCACAGACAGCACACACTGAGCATTGAACGTATGTTCGGTGAAGGAGATGGGCTGGTGGGGATCCTGGGGGTCAATGGGAACTCGGCGGACGCGACTAAGGTCCAGTGTTTTCCGCTAGTCTTGAGGACTATAAGCCCATGCCCACGGATATCCGTGGTTTCCGCCGAGGGAGGGCGCACGGCTTTTGTTCGTCTTGAGACTGCAATTTTGGGTAGACATGATCATTGTCGTTGTAACACCTCGAAAACGTCTTTCAAACTGCGCATGATTCTGAACCTGTGGGCTTCAGCGTCCAGACGCCCATGGTTAGCGGAGGGTTCAGAGGCATCGGGCGCCCCGCGCGGGAAAGCAAACTGCCTGGCACGAGTGATTGGAGTTAGGTTTACATACAACGACGCCTGGACGCAGGTAAACGGTCAACCAGCCTCCGACCCAGCTCCTGCCCTTCCTTCGCCAAAACACTCCACACAGGCAGAGGAATCGCATTGCGCCGACCGCGATGATAATTTTGTCCAGCATAATTTACCAAGTCATTCCAGTGGCTGCTCACCTCGAGGCTTGAGGCCAGAATCGGAGAATTAGTGCTCACGACGCCATAGGCCGCCTTGAAACCTGGAGGATGGTGAATAGGCCTGTAGAGCGGGCGGGTTGTAACAACGGAGGGTTGCCTAGGTATCTCTCAGGTGAGTTTATCAGTTTCGAAAGCTCTGTGGGACGGACTGCCTCCTCGCAGTCTGCCTCCTCTCTCCAAACACGTCGAGAACGGATTCTTCTACGCCAGCCAGACACCCCACGAGGCCTCCAAGATCCGTGCTACACATACCACCGGAGGGTGTATGAAGCCCAGACATAACAAGATGGCGCGGAGGGTTAGCCAACGAAACTTTTCAACACAGGACAATCGTACACCGTCACGGCAAGCCGCTTGCCCAGGTCCACGTTCCACCCGGAGGAATGCAGGGTGTGCACGCACCAGAGTATATCTCACCACTGGTGAATGCCTTCCTGCAATGCAGAAGCTATCAAGCCTTCGAGGGGTCAACTCGGAAGTCGACAAGCCCAAGGGAACACGGACACATCCAGGCACGGCTCATGTCCGGGGGTGCTTCGAAGAAACCGGACACAACACGCCTACCAACTGTTTTTCAAGTACAACCCCCTGGCCCACGACCTCGGGGGTTTGCACACCGAGACGGGGTTGGCGCGAATCTGCCGCTTCCAATCCTTCCTCATGGGTGGCCGGCTTCCTGCTACAACTGAAACTTCCGAATCCCAAGGCTGGACTTTGTGTCGAATTCGACGGCCAAGTTGAGGACAGCAGCACCAGACAAGCCTTTTTGTGGCCTTCTGAGTAACTGTGACTGTCCCATGCTAAGTGAAGCAAGTTAATGGAACCGCTCGCTACTTCGCACCGGCGGGTAGGGCCTGTCAAACGCCGCGCCCTCGTCGCTCCATAGTCTGGCACCTGCAAGTCAGGTGAATACATATACGGTCACTATTGGTTTTGTATAACATGTCGCTGATCGTTACGTGTAGGGACTTGTGAGCACTGGCCTTGTGAGAAGACTATCCCATCCAAGTCAGCTCTTATGCAGCTCGAACGAATGAGACCAGACATACCGGTCCCGGATGTTGTTCTGTTTTTGAAGCCAGAAGACAGCTTCCAAAGAGAGTGTCAAGCTCGAGCGTTTTGCCATGCACCATCTGCCTAGTGGTGCCTGCGCGGGAAGATGCACAGCGGAGTAGGACCGTACCAGGATGACATACAGCACTTCGCGGGGAGCGATACCATCCCAGATGGATAGAAGGGCTCTTTAACGACATTACGGCTCAGCATCGAGACTGCTAGGTCGGTACAACCAAGCCTCGCAGTCTCGGAAAAGCCGCATCATACCTCAGCCTTCGTGACGCGCCATACCAGCGCCATACGCGTATTTGGCTGGTAGGACCGACAAGTGGGCTGGCGGAATTCGAGGGCACCTTGCGTGGCACGATACAATGGACCAAGGTGCCCAAGCCTCCAGGGAGAAGCAGCGCCAGTTCCATGATATGGTTAAGTCCAACCTCGATAGTTGTTTCCAGTGGCACATGGCACTGCATGAGTAAGGCGAGGGGTGCTGGCGATGCTTCTGCTGTTGGAGAGGTGAGCGTGGACGGAGCGATCCCTGGCCTGTTTCTTGACAAGGCGGACAGAGGGGGATTAGCAACCTGAGGTCCGAGCTGCGTGACCGAGTCCTTGACCTCCGAAGGTTTCTCAACAGTGCGACGGAGTGAATGGGTAGAGTCGGATTGCTGCAAGCCAGCCTTGAGGTTTGTCGCAGGCTCCGGGCGGCGCATAGGTGGAGTATAGGCGGTGTACAAGTGTTCGTGAGGGCTGCAACTATTAGAGGGATGGCCCCAATGCGAGTTCGAGAATGCCGCTAAGCAAGAGTTGTCCATCCCAAAGCCGGTGGTGTCCTTGTTTGTCCAAAGTAACGACCAGACCAAGTGACTCTCAATCTCAGAGCAAGCCTTTTGTCCAATAAAGCGCCAGGTGAGTGAATCGAGTTGAATGCCTCGGCAGAGACTGCGTACTCACCATCTAGAAATAGGGTCCCTCAAGGTCTCCACCGCGTCCAGCTCAACACGCCCTCCCGCGTCGGTATCCCATTCTGTGGCTCTGTCGAATCGCTGTCGAATCGCTTCCTTTCTATATGGCTGAGTGGCTTGACTGGTGTTGTGGAATGGGTTCGAGAGCAGGCCGTTGTCCCTGCAACTGGTTGGTCCATGCCGAAGGTTTTCGCCATCACGGCACATTTCCATTGCCCCTCGCGTTCAGGCGCGCCCCCGGCCCTTAGACTTGGTTCTGATTTTATCCATTTCAAGCCAAGTTCCAGCGCAATTGTTGACTCCCAGGTGTAAATGCTGAGTTTTGGTCCCACGGTGAACATTGGAATATTGGCTTACCAGGACCCTCAAGCTCTTCCCTAGCGATAAAAAACCCGACAACTCAGCCAGGCTCTTGAGAACACCCTTCTGGACTCATTGTCCTATTAAGAGGGCTTCTCTTTGTGCTTGCTCCTCCTTTTCCAGCGCGCCCCAAATTGGTAATGCCATGGACACTCCCGAGTCCGTCTTTGCTTGATTGAGGGTCATGGACCTATAGGGTCTGTGCACCTCGTTTTACGTGTAAGGCCCTCTCTGGACGTACAACTGACAGCCTGAGTGATTGGTTTTACTCACTCACCTTGCCTTCACTTCCCCCAATCCAAGGCTGCAGATCTCTTCTATCATGCTCTCGCGTGCCCAACTTCCGACCTTCTCAGTGGCGATGACTAGTGCGGGAGGTAGTATGAAGATCCAGGACAGCGGGTTGGCGACGACCCGGTCTTTGGAGATGTATGTACCACTGAATGGCAACATGACCTCCACCGTGAGCACTCTTATCGCTGACCCCATGCTCTTGTTGTTCACCGCTACCCGCCGATACATAAAAGAGCATCGACCACGCAACAGGGTTCAGCGGTACCCTGCGCTATAGCGCCATCTACTCAGACGTGAGTTTTTTTTTCTCTTTCCTTAAGCTTGCATCCCCCGATGCTAAGCATTTGTTTCCCCCATGGCGGCGTAGTCGCCATCTGAAGGGACGTCAGACTTAGAGACTGGCGAAAATGCACGATCAAGTCTTTCTGCTGTCGTTGGCTCGGTTTTAAAGGTATGTGTCATGCGTGGTCATGATATTGGGATCTGTACACTAAGAACCATCTTGCTCAAGCGGGCTGTTCGCTTTGTCTGCAGCGGCCTTCGCTTCTTGCTTATGTTCGTCGTCGACAGCGTTTGAATGCGACGACGGTTCACAGCGAAGACTGCCCAGTCTCAGCTCTCTCCCCTCAGGCTGCCCGCCCACTGGATGGCTTGCGGGCCTGATACCAAAATGGTCTCTCGTAGTTTCCCAACTACGTGTCATACCCTTCCTCCTCCCTCTTGCCTTTTGTATTGTACATGAACTAGCTCCTTGTATCACTTTTCGCTCTGAATGGGCGCATATCATCTTCAAGTTTGAGGATCGAAACCAATGTACTAGTACTACATACTATCTCGTTCCAGATCGTATCATCCAACTACGTATTATATCCATGACTATAGGATAGAGCCCATACCGACGCCTTTGGGTTCTGGTAGCTTCGCCGTGCTTCGGTGCGAGGGCGGTGACTGCCATGCTGTTGTTGTGTATGAGGGAAATCACCCGAAAATAGCTGTCCTTGATTGTGATAGACGCCCTGGTGTGTGTTTGGCAAGGCCTCGAGAGCAAACTAATGGCAAACAGACAACAGCGGCGCGTCAGCCTGAGCTTTGGACTTGGATCCCTTGAAGAGTCAACACCAACACGCAGAATGCTTCATTCAACATAGGCGGATCCAGTGCGACCGTGTGCTACGCGACCACCCGAGAAACTGACTCACCTCTACTCATCCAAGGAGGGTCTGTGCTTCTCGAGACAGGACCGGTTTGGAGTGCGGATAAGGAGGCCGAAGAACCAGCCGACGGACAGGTGAACAAGCTGAATATCCAAAGCATATGCACATACTTATATCCACCACCAAGGCTACTTCGAACGATCATCTTTATGGGAGTATCATGATCTTGGGTATCCCATATCGACGCCCATTTCTCGGACATTCTGGTCCGGAAGCTTCTATCTGCTTCATATGCATGACAACGCGACCGACAGAGCCGGATTGCATGGGCAAGAACCGCACACAGAAGCACCGATGAGAAGGCTTGGGATTTGTTATAACTTCAGACATGCAGCCGCTCCTGATACCACTACTCACCCCGGCGACTCATGCTGCTTCGTTCCTCCATACCGTTCCTGCTACTCGCAGTAGGATGTGGCCTACCTTTGGCTGGTGCTGGTGAGGTTCCTGTCGTGGATGGTGTTATTGGTGGCGTCCCGAATACGACCTCCTCTCGAATTCAATCTGAGCCGGAGGATGCGCCATGGGAGAATCCTAAGGCAGTTCCTGGCACAATACGCGTTGTCGAGAATACTGGACTTTGTGGTAGGGCTTATTTACTCTCTATCTCTCGCACCTCCCTGACCTGTCCTTTAGAGCATACCTCTGGTGTTTATGAGGCAGCGGGTTATGTAGATTTGACAAAGACCGATAGTATCTGGTACGTTTGCTCTGACACACCCTATTACATTGTGCTGATGGCGTTTGACTAGGTTCTGGTTTTTCGCCGCGCGCAACAACCCAGAAACAGCTCCTTTGGTCTTGTGGTTCAACGGCGGGGTGCGTTTACCATCAAATGCCTCAAATCTTTCGTCGAAATCTGACTCTCGCGCAGCCGGGTAGCTCAAGCATGTATGGTCTATTCCAAGAGCACGGACCATGCTTCATCTCCAACGACAGCAGCACTTTCCGCCACAATGCCTATTCCTGGAACTCCAACGCCAATGTCATGTACATCGACCAGCCTGCAGGAGTGGGCTTCTCCATTACGAACCCGCCCAAGATTGGTACTTCCAGAGAAGCCGCGGTGGACGTATGGACTTTCCTCCAGATTTGGCTGAAGGACGCACGGTTCAAGAAGTTTGTGGGAAGAGAACTGGGAATATGGACCGAATCATATGGAGGCCATTATGGCCCAGTATTCGCGAAGTACGTTCTATAGTTGCCTCCATTCAGTTCTGGCTTATCAACATTTCTTCCGTAAGGTACTTCCTGGAACAGAATGCAGCTATCGCGTCGAACCAACTTGAAGGTACACCGGTGAACCTGACGACGCTTGGGGTTGGAAATGGTATGACTGTGAGTGTTGTCCCCTTGCCAGACTGCAGCATCAGCTCGACTGACCAGACGGGCAGGATCCCATCAGTCACTATGCGGAGTATGCCAACTATGCGGCGAACAACCCATACCACCCACTCGTCAACAGCTCCGTTCTTGCCGCAGGAAATAGTTCTTTCCTTCGTTCTGGTGGATGTCGGGACAAGGTACTAGGCACATTCCCCTATCGATACAATCGAATCCGCCTCACCCTGCTCCCCAACAGATCATAGCGTGTAATTCTGGAGGCTCTAATGCAGTGTGCTCTGATGCGCAGAGTTACTGTAATAACAACGTCCTGGGTCGACTCAGTGGCCCATACAATGTACGTGGCTAGGTGATATACCGCAATACGGGTCTTTCGACAAGCACACAGCTAACCCGGAAAGATAGGTTTATTACGTGCCAACCAGAGACCCTGACCCGTACCCAGCCGATTTCAGCAACCTGCTCAACTCTTACAGGGAGGGAATACAGGCGCAGAAGATCTGGGTCGGGACAAACTCTCAAGTCTACTCTAACTTCGCTGCTACGGGTGATTGGATGAGGAGCTCGAAGCAGGATCTAGAAAGTGTCATCAATGCTGGCGTCAAGGTACTCGTCTATGCAGGTGATGCGGTGAGTCCGATGAACCAACACCGCTGGCATGCGCTGAGACTAGACACAGGACTATATTCTCAACTATTTTGGAATCGAGAGGATGGTGCGTCTGTTTTATCTTTACCCTCAGCCCCGCCTGACGCCGCTGTCGTGTCGCGTAGATGGATGCCCTCGAGACGAAATTCACCCCTGAATACAAGGGTCAGAGCTACAAGAACTTCACCGTGGATGGGACCGTTGCAGGGCTGTACAAGAATGCTGGATCTCTCTCGTACCTGCGGATTTACGGGGCGGGGCACATGGTTCCGGCATATGGGGTGAGGCTTTTATCTCCGTGTTCCACCTCAACCATGGTCAACTCAGGGTATTTTACAGTATGGGAAACTGGAGGCGGGACATGCTGCGTTGCAGATGTTCGAACAGATTCAGCTTGGAAAGGAGGGTTTGGTTCCAACATGATACAACTGAAGTGGGCTGAAGGCTATCGCTGCCAGCAGCAGACTGACGTGCTCTTTCGGGTCTGCATCTATCATTGAGGGAATCTTGCGAAGATTTCACTTACATTCGACTGAAGATGTTTTCACCGTCGACCGAGGATAATGCTCAAGTGAATTTTACATAACTTACAGCGATTCAAAAGATACAGGCGAGGTACATACAGCAATGGTACATGTTATGAAATATATGGAGATTTGGTTTAGTCCTTCAGCGCTTCAGCGATGCGTGTTTCAGAGTTAGGACGGAAGAAAGCGAATGCAGGTGACGACATCTTGACAGAGCAGATAACAAAGGGTGCGAGGGCGACGTACACACAAAACAAGGACAGAAAAGCGGAAACAACACAGCTGAGAACACGAAAGCATGAATAATGACACGGAATCGACTGGGGATAGCGAATAGGGCTGAAGAATTGGCTTTCAGACATCAAGATGGTCCAAAGCCTGGCAGATAACGGTGTGTCCTCATGGTCATACCATTTTTCAGGAATCTGACGTTGAGACGCTTCCCCCCATTGGTCTGAGCAGCTGCCGGCTGAGGCGCGGGGGACTGTTTGCGCTCTTCACTGACGCTAGTGCTGCCCTGGGAACTGGTTTCGGAGGTGCTGTCTGGTGCAGAATTTTGAACAGGCGTGTTAGGAGTTCCCCCTGGCTCCTGCACCGCATAAAGTGAATTGAGGATACCAACGACTTGTATGAGTTGGTCTGTGTTATAATCGGTGATGTTCCTCGTGAGAGCGTCAAGCGTTTCTTTGTGCACTTTGTCAGGTGTCTTTTCTGGCTGGTACCCTGCGGCGAATGTTGTCGGGAAAGCCTTCCACGCAAGGGCGGCGTCCACAAACCACGGGTATACGACTACCCCACCGTCGAACAAGACACGAGGGGTGTTGATGATTTCGTTCCCAGTCCCCAGCCAATCCGAGCGAAGAACAGTCGATTTGAGGAATTCGCCATTGTGACGCCCGGAACCTTGGAGTCTGGTTCCCGTATTCCGCGCGCTGTTGTACCACTGGCGGTAGGCTTCTTCACCGCATTTCCATCGTGCGTCCTCCCGA
>JANDKE010001416.1:0-14596 GCA_027627275.1 Coprinellus aureogranulatus
TGCTGGATTCAAGATCTAGCGGTGTCGGAAGGCCGTGAAGCAGACCAACCAGAGCCTTCAAACCCGCCAACCATCGCAAGTCCTGAAATCCTTAAAATCATCGTCACTCAGGATCGGGCCACGGCAGAAGTCACCGGAGACGTCGAGCAGGAGCCCCCGAATCCAATATTGAGTGCGCCAGAGGCTAACCCAGCACCGGAGTCCACGACGTCCTACGACAAGTCTACCTGGTATCGAGCTCTCCGGACAACACTGACACTTGTGGAACGTGCTTCAGACGCTTTCCCGCCTCTGAAGAGCACGGCTGCAGGACTTAACGGGCTCTTTGAATTGAAGGATGTGGGCAATCTTCATTGCTATCCTCGTCGTCTTGCTTACTTCCCTACCAGGCGTTTTACGGTAACAGGGAGGAGTTTGAGAAACTACAGAAGCGCATCATACTCTTGGAGGAGATACTGAGAGGTCGTTCGGATCACCTTCCTCAGGGCATTCAGAATCGTCGCGATGGGTTGGCACGGTACAGTCGTCTATACCACCGTCAACTCAGACTTGTTCTAATTGCGTTGTATATCCATAGTGCCGTGGAGTCCATCGGACAGCAGCTCGAAGAGAAGATAGCTCAGACAAATGTTCAACGACTGGCGGCTTCCAATGAAGATAAGCAAGAGATCGTGCGACTGATCAGAGAGATCAACTTTGCCATCGAGTTCGCTATGGTACGTACTTTGACCGTTACGGGCGAGGATCAGGTTTTTACAAACGACTCGAAGCTGGATGTGACAATATGGAACGAGACTCTCATTTTGCGGGCGGTACGGGGAATCGACTGGGTGAAGGAAGAGAATTGTCAGTTTCATTAATCATATACTCGCCTTTTATCTTCTGGAACTAATATTGTGGTTAGTCCGGAATATGCAGGAAATACGGAAGGGTCTATTTGGCATCATAGATGGGCTCAAAATGGATAGTGAGTACGGCCACAGATGCTCGAAGCGCACTCGCTGAACGTCTGATTCTCAGAGCAACTGAAGAGGCTTGGGAGCGTTTCCGGTTACGAATTCAGCATACAGAAACAGCGGGCGCGCTGCGTACCAGGATCACGAGTCGCTCTTATCTCGCACTTGTTGGCCTGGGCTGAAGACCGGTCCTCTGCCCACGCGTTCTGGCTCACCGGTATGGCAGGAACCGGGAAGACCGCTGTCTCGGAAACCCTGTGCGTTCAACTTTCTAACCGCGGTCTACTGGGTGCGAGCTTCTTCTGCTCGATCAAAGTAGAAGATCTGAGGGACGTTTACCACATCATTCCCTCGCTGGCCAAGACACTCGCAGCCAAACACTTGAGGTATGGTGATGCACTCGCCGATATTCTCCAATCGCTGGACAAAGATCCCGTCCGGCAACTGGAGTTGAGCGAGCAGTATGACTTGCTCATCCTCCGTCCTGCCAAAGCGGCCTTTGAGGACCGAGACACAAACATTGTGCTATGTGTGGATGCCCTCGACGAATGCAAGACCATCGCTGCATTGAAAGAATTCCTCAAATGGATTCTTTCCAAAAAGCCCGGTCTACCCCTCAAGTTTTTCTTCACTAGTCGACCAGAACAGGACATCAAACGAGAAGTCGAATTATCGGCGCCCTCCTCACATCGCCAAACGCTTCGCCTTCATGAGATCGGCAAGGATATTGTCAGCGCCGACATCGCGCTATACGTGAGCCAAGAGCTCAAGAAGGTGCCGGAGCTGATGGACGAGTATGGCGACAACTGGCCCCCTCCAGAGGTGGAGAAGATTGTCGAGCGGTCAGATTCTCTATTCATCGTCGCGGCGACAATGGTTCGAGACATCTGCAGTGAAAACGGTGACCCAGTTGAGCGACTCCAGGCTTGTGGCAGGGCACCCAAACTCTTTGGTGTCTACGAACTCTATGGCGAGATCCTGGGGCGTGCGGTTCTTGGACTACAGCCTTGTGAGCAGCAAGACCTTCGTTCATGTTTGTCTCTTCTCGTTGTGGCGCTTCGGCCACTATCCTTGGCCGAGTATGCGGCATTTGTAGGTCGCCCAGTACGCGCCATCCAAGTGGCTTTCAAGAAGTTGCATTCTGTTCTGCAGCTGCCCGCCACTAAAGATGACGACGGGCCAGTTTCTATCCACCACGCATCCTTCGCCGACTTCCTGACCGATGAGGAAAAGTCCCAGTCATCTGGCAGCGTGGATACTAGCTCATTGTTGCCAATCAACCGACAAGAGGCCCATTCCATGGCCCTTGAACGATGTGTCTCGCTGATGAGTGACCCCGTACAAGGGGTCTACTTGGGTGTCTCAGGTGCCATCACATCCTACCGAAGCAATGATGACCAACCAATTACAATGTCTCTTCGGTCTGACCTTGCATACACATGCACATCATGGGCAAATCATGCACTGGGTGGGCTGCCTCTGTCCAATGGCTTACAAACGATGATGAAGAAATTTCTGCAGGAAAAGGGGTTGTTCTGGCTGGAGGCCCTGAGCGCTGTGAAGAATGTTGGATATTCCAGCATTTTATGGGAGCTTTCAAAGGTGTGTCACCTTCTAGAATTGCCAGGCATCTTGATGCTGATTGCTTCGACTAGGGTATGACAGTAGAAGGATCAGGAGCCCTCCTTATTGCAATCCGCGATTTCGCTCAAATGTTCGGAACTCCGATCAGCCACTCTGCCCCTCACCTATATCTGTCAGCACTGCCATTCTACCAGGCAGCTCTGGGACAGTTGCCGTGGTGGTCACCAACTTTTCCATCAATCCCAACTGTGCATTCAACCAAAGGCGCCAAGGCAAACCAGCAGAGAGTTTTGGTTCAGGCAAATGCTCCAATCTTATGCCTTGCTATATTGCCTGATGGTTCCCAGCTCATTTCTGGAGATTCTGAAGGAATAGTGAAGATGTGGAATGCACAAAGCGGGGAGCCAGTTCTGGGTCACATGGCACTGGCAGGGCATTCAGGCAGGGTCTGTTCTGTTGCTTTCTCACCTGATGGCTCAAAAGTCATCTCTGGGTCTTCTGACTCGACTATCCGTGTATGGGATTCAAGCAGCAGACAGTCTCTAGGCATTGTGATAAAAGGGCATCAAGGTCACGTCTATTCAGTCATGTTCTCACCAGACGGATCAAGAATTGTGTCAGGATCCGGAGACAAAACCATTCGGATCTGGGATGCTTTGACTGGCGAGGCTCTGGGTGACCCTATTGAAGGTCGTGCTGGTGATTTCAACACTGTTGCCGTCTCCCCCGATGGTCTGAAGATCATCTCTGGTTCCCATGACAATACAATCAGGGTGTGGGATGCTCAGAACAGGCAGCTGGTGCTGGGCCCACTGAATGGACACTCTGGGGCTATTCTGTCTGTTGCTGTCTCCCCCGATGGCTCAAGGTTTGTGTCAGGGTCAGTGGACAAGACTATCCATATCTGGGATGCTTTGAGTGGACAAGACATCTTTGGTCCTATCAAAGCTCATTTGGCGAATGTAAACTCTGTTGCCTTTTCTCCCAATGGCTCAAAGATGGTCTCTGGCTCAGATGACAGAACAATCTGCATATGGGATGCACAGAGTGGACAGGCGGTGGGCAGGCCGATGGAAGGGCATTCATATCATGTCAATGCTGTCACCTTCACCCCAGATGGACTCAAAGTTATCTCTGGATCGGACGATGGGACAATTCGGATCTGGGATCTCCAGGGTGACCACACTGCAGGAGACCTTGGACATTGCCACTCGGGTTTCATTGCCTCTGTTGCTTACTCTCCAGATGGCTCCTGGATTGTCTCTGGATCAGAGGACAAGACTGTTTGGGTTTGGGATGCNAAGACGGGGGCAGGCTTTGGNNGGTCCCATGGAGGGACATTCAGGTTTTGTCGCCTCTGTTGCATTCTCTCCTGATGGCTCCAGGATTGTGTCTGGGTCAGGCGACAAAACAATTCGAGTTTGGGATGCCCAGAGTGGGGCTACAGTCCTGGGTCCACTCCAGGGACATTCTGAATGGGTGTCATCTGTTGCATTCTCTCCTGATGATTCTCTCATTGCCTCTGGCTCTGGAGATTGCACAATACGGCTATGGGACGCAAAAACTGGCCAACCCTTCCTGGATCCCTTCAAGGGGCATACAGGTTGGGTCAGATCCATTGGCTTCTCCCCTTGTGGGACAAGACTTGTCTCTGGTTCTGATGACAGAACAGTTAGGGTGTGGGATGTCCAGAGTGGGCGGGTGGTGCTGGGTCCACTCCATGGCCATGAGAGCCACATCTTTTCAGTCACCTTTTCTCCTGATGGCTCAAGAATTGCCTCTGGATCCAGTGACAAAACCATCCGAGTCTGGGACGCACATAATGGGACACTGTTGCTTGGCCCACTGACAGGGCATAGGTTTCGGTCTGTTTCTTTCTCCCCTGATGGCTCGAAGATTGCCTCGGGGTCAGTGGACAACAACATTTGCATTTGGGATACTCAGAGTGGGGAGCTCATCTCCATGTTCCAAGGTCACACAGATGAAGCCTCAGTTCGCTTCTCACCTGATGGTTCCCAGATCGTCTCTGGATCTGACGACACACCTGAAGTGGGTACCCAGGTGCACCGACTATGGGTTATTGAAATGATTACCCAGGTGCACCTTGGATATTGCCTGTTGCACACTGTGCAGAAGACCACAACCAGCACACCTCCCCGGTGCACCTGCACCTCTCCGGTGCACCAAGCTTTTTGTCCCCATCATCCCCTGGTCCCATCAATAGTAGAACACACTGTTCCGCAACAACGCTCTGGCTCCCATCAGACGCGGGTACTCGCCACGTGAACGAAGAATAGGCGCGCACTGTTACGGCCACTCTTCGGCAGCTGCGTGGGCGCTCCCAGGAACCCACGGATAAGCGCCCGCTTTCGCTCAGTGCTGGCATGGCTATGCAGCAATATAGCTACCATTGCTTTTTAGTAGGACTGGGGGGTTTTCGAGTCATGCGCGTGGCTTGGTAAGAGGAGAGAAGGATCGTGACCAGCGACGCGCCTTGGCCCGTTCCACGGAATTCCGAGATCAATGCAAAACAAGGACAAAACGACGCGGCATAAATTTGAGGTTCCGTCATATATACGCCCCTCTCTTTAGTTCCGCGTCTTCATCCTCTCTTGCTCATATTCATATTCAAAATGGTCGCTCTCGTCCAACGCCCTGCCCCCACCTTCAAGGCCGACGTCGTCACCGGTGGCCTCTTCGAGGAGATTTCCCTTGAGCAGTACAAGGGTCAATGGTATGCCACGCGTCAGAATTGGTATTGAGGACGGGTATTGACGTCGGCTGGTTTTTCTGCGAAGGGTTGTCCTGTTCTTCTACCCCATGTACGTGTTTCATCCCGCGAATTTTATTCTTTCTCGCAGCTAACCTATAGTTCGCAGGGACTTCACCTTTGTCTGCCCAACGTGAGCTGTCATTTATACCTCGACGACCGAGCAGAGTTTGATGCTCTCATCTTGTATAGTGAGATCTTGGCCTTCAACGACGCTCTTGATCAGTTCAAGGAGCTCAACACCGCTGTTCTCGGTGCGTCTTCTCCGTCCTGTCGCCACTGCCCGCGCCTAACCACTGTTGCCACTCTCCAGCTGTCTCTACCGACTCTAAGTACTCTCACTTCGCCTGGGCCACCCAGCCTCGCAAGGAGGGTGGCCTCGGCCCTGACCTCGCCCTTCCCCTTGTCGCCGACAGGAACATGAAGATCTCCCGCGACTACGGTGTCCTTCTCGAGGAGGAGGGTATCGCTCTCCGTGGTCTCTTCATCATCGACCCCAAGGGAATCTTGAGGTGTGTATCTACTCCTTTAAGGGGAATTAACATTCTCCGTCGGCGATAAAACTTAGAATAACCATTCTGACCGGTTCCGATTAGGCAAATCACTGTCAACGACCTCCCCGTTGGCCGTTCCGTTGACGAGACCATTCGTCTCATCAAGGCCTTCCAGTTCACTGTGAGATTCTCTTCGACGCGTTTTCCATGATGAAAAATTAAATTGACCCTCATCTTTCCTCTTCCCTCTCATAGGACAAGTACGGCGAAGTCTGCCCCGCCAATTGGACCGAGGGTTCCAAGACCATCAAGGCCGACCCTCTTAACAAGCTGGAGTACTTCGGTGCTGCCAACGCCAACGGTGAGGCCAATGGCGCCCCCAGAAAGCGAGCCCGAGTCGACTGAACATATGTATTTTGACCTGCTCTCTAGGTGCTGCTCATTAGTACGTCTCTCGTCCTTTAATTTACTTTGCTGACGCTGACTATCGTGACCGCAGAATGAACGAACATTCCATGATCCCCTTTATACACTAGATATCATGTCCACATAATTCCCCAGCTCATTTGTGGATTTCCTCTCCATTCGNNTATTTTTTATGATGAGTGGGGAGGGACTTTTTGCTTTGCTTTTTTATAGGAATGCATAAGGAATCATCTAGAGAGCATAGAATCTATACTTACATAGCGCAGTCGCAGCCACTAATGTTACCCATACTCACCACTTTTGTTATTACGCATCCTTCATAACATCCATTGGTTCCTACTTGACGGACGCCTTGGTCTAATTCATTGGCGAACCCCATATTCCCCGGTGTCGATGGCCGCGGAGGGACCTTGTACGACAAACACCTCACGCTCGACGTTCATAACTAAGGTAGACTCTCTGCTGATCCTGACTAAACCATGAGCGTAACTGCTAACACCGTTATCTTATCTAGGCGCCCGCGAACACCGCTAAGACGTCATGGTCATGGACTTCGCGATCATTGAGGGTAGATGTCCCCCAACCTTACGCTGATCCTTCCTTCTGCATAGTGGGTTCCTTAAGTTCTGTGCTCAGCGCCCGCGGACTCTATGTCGCTTCGCTGACCGAGCGGCCACTTTTTTATATTCCCGACTTGCTGAGCAAGCGGCGATCGCGCGCTAGGGGTGTTCGTAAGCCTGGCCTTCGTGTGGCGCTCAGTGCTGGCTGGGACTATTTATACTCGTTCTCACTACTCACGGGCAGGTGCAGACTCACCCTTTCGACAGCCCGCTGAAGAGGTATGGCGACCGGGACGATGAATGCTCTCGTCACAGCACCTGGAAACACGCCTGTCGTCGCCCAGGTACCCATCCCACTAGCTGGACCTAACGAGATTCGGTAAGTCTATTCCTACCCCCGAAGTACTGCTACGCTCGCCCTAACGATGTACTTTACTGCTGCAGAATCAAGGTCCATTCGATCGCACTCAACCCCGTTGACGCACTCTACGCCATCACACAGCAGGTCGACGCGCCTGGAAGGGTGATTGGGAGCGACGTCGCGGGGTACATAGACCAGATTGGTGGCCAGGTACCAGAAGGGAGGTGGAAGATTGGCGACAGGGTGGCCGGGCTATTACAGGGTGGTGTGTTTTTCCCTTTAAGCTCGTTGGCGATCTGTGGATGGAGTACTCATTCCGCGAAAGCTACTTCAGCAAACCCTCGTCCAGGGGGCTTCGCCACTTACGCCATACTCGAGGCCGATCTCGCCATTCGGATTCCCGACGATGTATCTTTTGACGAAGCGGCGACTCTCCCTTTGTGCAGTTTAACGGCTGCACAGGCCTTGTACAACCGCTTACAGCTTCCAACACCGTTCCCTTTCTCCGAGTTTCAACTTTCCAAGCCACCCACAGTTGAGAAACCCATCCTGCTAATTTATTCAGCCTCAACCTCTTTGGGACTCTATACCCTTGAGCTGGCTCGGTACCTTCGGACCCCATCTGGAAACCCCTTCACCGTTATAGCCACTGCCTCACCGAGGAACCACGAGAAGCTCAAGGCCTTAGGCGCTGACTTGGTGTACGACTACAACGATACAGCATGGCCTGACAAAGTCAAGAAAGAGTATCCGCAGGGCATCGACTACGCCGTGGACTGTATTAGCGAAGGCCCTACTACCGGCGTTATTTCACAGCTATTCAATAACAGGCCTGACACCGAGAAAAGAATTGCTGTTATCCGAGCGGTCGCTTGGGATAAGGCGAGCGTGCGGTCTGACGTGAAAGCTTTGTATGGGGCCGTTTGGGAAGCTTGGCCACGAAATCGTATACAATGGTAAGTGGAATCTCGCTGAGTGCTTTCACAGCAAACTGAAGGCTGCTGCTCGTGTTTAGGAACGAAGATGCCTTCGCCACTTCACCTACGCGCTCTGACTGTCGCATTTTATCAATGGCTTTCCGCTGGGGCCGCTGCCAATCCGCGAAAGCTGCCCATTTCCCCAAACCCCGTGCGCTTGATGCCGGGAGGACTGGAGCGTGTGCTCGTTGATGGGTTTGCGTTGCTTGGTGGGGGAGATATGCTGAGCAGGAAAGGTGAGGAGAGGAAGGAGGAGTTTATGAAGCCCATCTCGGGGGAGAAGTTGGTATATCGCATATGACAAATCTACGATGATGTCAGCCTGAGGGGCCCGCGTGTGGTTCTTGTCGAGTTTCTACCATGGTCTACCTAAAAGCAACTCGTATTGCGACCTTCTATGACCGCCTTTGAGCTTCAAGCCTCAATTGCAAGGTCACTGGGCGTCTACTAGTATGTTCCAACGCGGCTATTGCCGAAGCGGGCTTCAAATACCCACTGCTGTGCGATGGGCAGTGCATCTCTCTTGACCTAACACCTGTACTTCCAGCGCACCATTTCCTCAAGAACGTGCCCACATACTAGCTTCTTCCGAAATCTATGCAAGGATATCCACAGAGTCGATCTGCTTCTCAAGGAGGGCCTCAAGTCAATCATGGCGAGGCGTTCTATGAGGGAGCGCATGGATTCCACATCAACCAACAGAACAACACAGTAAATCACTACGCGGCCGATGCTGGTATGTCCTGTGCATGGCCTTCTGGGACTGGAGATTCGACAACTAATGACCCTCAGAACTTTCCTCTCTCCTCAACCCCGTCCTGGATGCGTCGTACACGCGAAATCGGAAGCTGTCTCCGCCAGACTCAACTTGTCTGCCCGGAAACAGGGAAAGCCTTATTAAGAAGATAGAGTCATGGGCAGACAGTGGTATCCTCTTCAAAACTCAACATGTCATGTGGATACACGGCTACGTGGGATGTGGCAAGTCTTCCCTCGCACAAACCGTGGCTGAGAGATACGCCCGCAGAGGGCGCTTAGCGGCCAGCTTCTTCTTCTTCCGCGGATCAGAGAACAGAAGTAGGGCAACGCGCTTCGCAGCCACGGTTGCGAGCCAGCTGGCCTCTGCGATCCCTGGGGTGGTTCCCCACTTGGACAAGGCGGTCAAGGCACATCCTGGGATTCTCACAACTTATTCACTGGACTCGCAGTTCGAACATCTCGTCTATGAACCTTTCAGGAAGGCGTCTAGGAGGAATATCCTCAGTGGTTCCCTCTTCCGAACACCATACCTCGTAATAATTGACGGACTCGACGAATGCGATGATCGTGAAGAAATAGCGGCCTTCATCGAGCATATGCTCCAGTTCTTCGACGAAAATCCTAGGACCCCTTTACGGTTCTTGTTTACCAGCCGCGTTGAAGAACACATCCGAACTCGACTCGACTCTGATCAGGTCCACTTGCTGAACTTGATAGATCATACTTCACTTGACGATGTGGCGGCTGTTGCAACTGCAACTTTTGCGATGGCTGCGAAGCACAGTCGTGTCATCCAAACATACGGGGCATGGCCGTCAGAAGAAGACCGCAAGAAGCTGGTCCGGCACTCTGGCGGGTCGCTTATATTCATGTCAACAATCCTCAAGTTCTTACTTCTACCAAACTCTGATGGTCTCTCTCCTATGGAGAGACTCCCGCTTGCGCTTGAAATTAGCCCGGGCCTCGATGGGTTATACATTCAAACGCTGCGCCGATCAAAAGGCCTTCCTTACTTCCTTGAGATCATCACCGCTCTTGTTCTTTTCGTCAGACCCCCAACCATTCTTGAGCTTGCCGAAGCACTCGGTATCGAAGCTTTCGAGGTGGTTCAAGTCCTGGTGAACCTCCACTCCATCCTTCATGTTCCAGGAGATGACAACACCCAGGTCACCTTTTGCCATATTTCTCTTCGAGACTTTCTCCTGTCCGAAGAACGTGCTGGCTCCTTCTTCATATCGCAAAGCTGTCACGACCGTGTCTATAGGCGAATATTCGTGATGTGCGAGATCGACTCTCCCTGCCACAAGTTGGTAGCTGCCATCGTCCTGCTCAGGCGAGAGCTTTCCATAACCGCCGTCGCCAAGCTCCTTGGTTACGAACCTTCCCAAGTCTCCCCGGCACTCCGAAACGTTCGTCCCTTACTTCATGTGCCAAGCCTCCATGAAGAGGCCCCGATCGTGCCATGCAACGTATCTCTGCGCAGCTTCCTTCAGACAGAGAGTAGGTCAGGCAGTGCTTGTATCTCGCCTTCATACCACGAAGACCTGGCCTACGCATGCTTTGCAGCCATTGTGCACCCTTCAAATCAGGAAGCGACAAGATATGCACGGTCTCATGCAATGGAGCACTGGCGCGCCTTTCTTGAAACCTTTCCCCAGGATGCCGGCGCCCTACGACGTCAACTCAATACCACTCTTTCGAGAGATGTTTGCGTCTGTCGGAAAGGTTAGGATTGTGGATATAGTCTTGACCATCGTCTTTACGTTGTCGGACGATCCTTTTGACGTTTCATCCACGGTATCTGCATACATCGACTTCTTGGACGAAAGCTCCCGCTTACCTGGTGCGCTCGAACACGTCAATCTAATTGCGCAGGTCCTCGAATCCTTCCTCCAACATAGCGGCCAGAGATCACTGGCGGAAATCCAGCCGGGAATCGTGGACCACCTTTCCCAGGTATCGCTTTGGGATCCTACTCCTCTGGAATGCCACACCCTTGCTCGTGCTCATGTAGGCCTCCTGATGCTGAAGGCCCACGGTGCAAGGCCTGAGTTCAAGGACCCCAAAATTGTAGCCCATTTTGAGCAGCTATTAGAGTTATGCTCTGATTCATCCCCATTGTTCCTATCCGAATTCACCAAACTCGTCATCAAGAACGCCAAGGGGAGTTTGCAGATTCCCATGTTTCACATACGAGACCGCGCCCTGGCCTCCGAACCCGACGATTTGCTCGATGACTTATACGGTTGCATGCTCCGTCACGCCGAGCGCTCAGTTTATTTCCTTGACAAGTTCCTCTCTGCGGCAGCCCTGCTCGAAGCGCCTTTCACACTCGACCAGCTATCCGATCTCCTTGGACTCAAACCTAGAAGGATCCGCTCTCTTTTGGAGAGGCTTCGAGGAATATTTGATCTCCCACCACATAATCGCGACTATGTCAGGGTCTCACCCACCTTTCAAAGTTATCTCCGAAACAGCGGTCGCGCGGGGCGATTTTTCGCTGACCCTTCGTCTTCCCGTGATTTTGCCCTTCGATGCCTTCAACGTTTGCATTGGCCCAATATGCATGACCTCTCTTTCTTCGATAGTGTTACCATCCAGTGCGCTGCCTGCTGGAAGGCCTCGCTCGTCCAACTGCCGGTCGACCTCGTCTCGAGGTCGAATCAACTGGCCACTGCAGTGAAGCTGCTTGGTGGTTACTTCTCGTTCAATGCAGTGCACGTTCTCCTACGAACATACTTGGACCGGGGCCATGGGTATTTTGGATGTGCAGCGTTCGACCCATCGGAACGCGCTGTACTCATCAGCCCATACGAGGATCAACAATCTTGGGTGCTTGACACTCATCTTCTCATTTGCGCCAAAGTCCTCGACGTCCTGGATCAACATTTCCGTCCTTTGGGGCCTCTCTTGACAGCGGAAGAGTTGGAAGGTGATGGTCCTGTTGCACAAGCCTTGTATGCATACACTAAGACGACGAAGAGGAAACGGACTGGCCGCAAGTTGTCAGAAGCAGTCCATCCAGCGTAATCTCAGAACCATTGCACATGTACATTGATAATAGATAACATTGCATCGATTCAAGGGTCGATGATTTCCACCCACATTGCCCTCCCCGCCCCGCTTTCCTCCGCTACACCCTCCACTTCGACTTTGTGACCTACTCCCGCGGGTACAACACCTTCGCCTAAAGCTGCTTCCAAGGCAACCTTCGCCTTCCATCCAGTGCAATGCATGGGGAGGATATATGTAGGGGAGGGTCGGAGTGAGTCGGAGAAGAAGGATACGGTAGGCTCAATGCGAGGGTAGAGATCGGCGGAGGCGAGATGTAGACCGCCGACGATCTATGAGTTGTAGTGAGCTGAATTGTTGATTGGATCATATACTGAACAACGTACCATGTAAATAGGGCGCTTGAATGTGTTGACAGCGTCCTTTGCAACGTTCACGATACCAGCATGAGAGCAGCTACATGATGGTGGTAGTCAGCATCAAACATTTGCGAGACTGTTCATGTTTCGAACCACTTACGAACTGAACAGCACCAAGCCCTTCCCTTCAACATCCACAGCTGCATACCTCTCATCCATCAAATGCGGTTCGCTCTTCCACCTCCCCTTCGCATTGTCGCCCACCGGACCGATCTCCTCCTCCCCGTCCTCCCTCTCATATCCCTCCTCGCCTTCTTCTACCCACCTCACTCCACCCAACAGCCCTGCCTCCCATTCTGTTACCCTTGGCACTTCACCGCTTATCCAGACGGTCCCACCTGCGACGGTATGGCCATCCCTTCGTTTCTCCAAAACGCCTCCAGCTTCTTCGATAGCTTCGAAGGTTGGGTCGGGTGGTAAAGCGCAGATGACGTGGTTGTTCTTAGGAGGAGGCGCGATGCCTCTGAGGTGAGGGCGGGACGGGTGAACGTCGACAATACAAGGCTTCACTTGGTCCCTAGATCCAGAGCTGTCCGCCTGATCGACCTCACTACTTGAGGGAGCTTGAGGTGCCTCTACCGTCCCAGGCAATGGAGGAAGGGTGCTCGATGTCAGAGGAGGAGTGTCTATGCCATCCTCGATACACTTCTTCCTGAGCTCCAGGAACGACAGCAGCCCTCCAGTATGATCAGAGTGCCAATGAGATGTGACGACTCTGTCGATCGTGGTTATCGGGATCTGCAGCGCCTTGATATTGCGCACAAGGGACAGAGAATCTGGACCTGTGTCAAACAGGGTTCGATACAACCGCTTTGTACGAGGGTTATCAGATTGCTCTCCTCCGTCGCCTGATCGAGCTTCATCAGGCTCATCGACCTCCGTCTCAATGAGCGCGGCAAAGCCATGAGCACCACAACAGAAGTCGTTGAGGTCAAAGACAGGGACGCTGCCCTTGTCAGCTGTTGCATGACGAGAATGTGGAATGTGTTGGTGTAGTTCATGGGTGAAGCCAGGAGGTAGCTTCGTCATCCATTCGAGATTGTTGTCGACGAGGAACCTGATTGTAAGCTTGGAGACTCGTTTCAGAGTTGAGCTAGCGTCAGCCATAGCTGCGTTGAGGTTGGAATGGTTAGAGGTGGGGGTAAGGGGTCCAGGTAAGCGCAGTAATTGATGACGAAGGACGGAGAGTCGCGATATAAATGCCGATGCGGGGGCGCGTCAGAGTGCGGGGTATGGGCGTTAGTTCACCTCAGCCTCCTTGAGACGTTCCGGTAGGAATTTGAAACGACGCGTACAACCGAGTCAGTTGAGATGAATGTGGTTTCGACTGAGTGTGCTCTTGAAAGGCTTTCGGGGCTTTCAAAATGCTCGATTGAAGGGGGTAATACAAACACACAAATGCAAATCGTATCGTACATGTCCTTCCTAATAGTCACAATGCTTCAAAATCTTGGGTATCCGTTCATCATTGGTGGTGGAGGCTCATGTCCTGGATGTTGTCGCGCATGAGCGTGTGGGTGTGGTGGTTCATAATAGTGGCGTTCATGCCTTGGCGGAGGAGCCAAATGCTGAGGGGGTGGAGGTGGCGGAAAGTCGTGATATCCATAATGCGGTTGGTGGTTTCGACTGCTGTGACCATGGGGTGGGTGGTGCTGTGACGGGTGCTGGTTTGACGAAACCGAGTTCTGCATAACTCCCCGTGCTTCCGCTCTGACACAACCGTCAGCGGCGCCAATATCAAACTGCGACCACGTACCCAAAGCGTGCCCGCAAGAACTGGTCTAGCGCCTCTTCCTTCAGCTCCTTTTCCTTCTTCGTCTCTGCCTTCATCACCCTCAACTGTTCCAGCAGATCCTCGTGTTGTTCTGTCGCATGTCGGTATTTGGCTTTCATGAGCAGATACATCACCATCGCGGGAGTCCTGCCCATGACCAGCCCTGTCTCCGGGTTGTAGTGGGGTACGAGGTATTCAGGGAGCGTGTCGGATGAACCAGACGAATAACCTTCTTCGTCGGGGTCGTTGTGGGGCGGCGATCGTGACCTTGCCCGCTCATGGTGCCCGTTTGTCGGCCGGTGGTGATGCTTTGCACCAGCATGAAGTCGGTTCAAATCAGGAATGAACGGCTCGTCGAATTCGGCTGATCCCTGCGAATTGTCGTTCTCGCTGGCCATTGGTACGCTGGTTGTTGCGGTTGTCCCTGTAGTCGGCGGAGGTATCGTTGTTGAGGTACTCGGTGGTGGAGGCGGTGGTGGTCGCGGTTCAATCTTGAATGTATTA
>JANDKE010001417.1:0-14589 GCA_027627275.1 Coprinellus aureogranulatus
CACCGAAACAACCCGAAGGAAGGCCGGGACCTTTGAAGGCCGATCCTGCAGAGAAACGGGGTGAGAGGAAGTGGAAGCCTGTCAGAGCTGAACCTGCCGAAAACGACGAGGGCTTGAATCGCGGCCAGAAGGCAGAAACTGCCATGAATACAGAGCCCACCGAGACGGCCATGCCCGTTGACGTCCCTAGCGGAGGCGATATTCAGGATGTGGAAATGGCGGACGCGACGGGAGGTGACAATTCAGAGCCGATACGGGATTGGGAGAAAAGAAGCTGGAGTCCAGGTTATCTGCATTGACATCCGCTCTTAGTGAGAAGGATGCTGCAATAGAGACTCTCAAGCGAGAAGCCGACAAGATGAAGGACGCCGAGCGGGCATGGGAGCAGCAGAAAGCGGGAATGGAGGAGAAGATGAAGGTACTGGAAGCATCACTTGCGGCGAAGGATTCAGTCTTGGCGGCCCTTCAGAAGCGGGAGGAAGAGGGGGGCGCGGCAGGCGCGAATGTTGAGGGGGAGGCGTCTAAACTGAGGATGACCGAGCTGGAAGAACAGATACGTGCGCTGAAGTCCACTCTCAATCAGCGGGAAGCTGCCATAGAGGCGCTGGAGAGGCAAAACACCGACGTAGGAAACCGTTCCTACGAGTGGGAGTGCCGGTATCACAAGGAGAAGAAGGACCGCGAAAAGTTGTTTCGGTACGCGACGGAAACGCAAGACCAAAACAGATCGCTTCAACATGGAATGGAAATGTTGGAACGCGAGTTTGGCCAGACGAAAGAACTACTGGATTCGAGGACCAAAGATCTTAGGGCGGCTGAAGCTTTTGTGACAGTCGCAGACCAGTATTCACACGCCGACTTGAAGACGATGGTTGAGCAGCTCAACGATGAGATTTTCCAATGCGCCGCAGCTATGTCCGATGCGGTCTTCGAACAACAGTCGTCGCCTCCAACTTTTGAAGACCATGAGAGCGAAGCCTGGGCCAAAGTTTATGAGGCAGCCTCCCGGGATATCGCGGATATATGGTCGCAGGATATGGTATCTCGTCTTCGCGCCGAAACAGCCAAGGGTGAAACCATTTTGCTTGAAGGGCTTATTCAGAATACCATAGTTGCGAGGTGTGAGGAGATTGCGCAATCCTTTGTGTTGGATAATACCGAAGTGGACAACTGCATGAAGCAGGTCTGGAGGCATATCAAGCATTCACGTAGGTTCTTCAATGCGTTGACTTGCAGATCTGCCACCTGATTCTCCATCTTCAGAACAAACGAAAGTCGCCAAAAATTGGCTGGCGATGACACACTCAAAGTTCAAGGGGCAAACGGTCGATGGGAAGGGGCTCTTGGAACACTTATGGGCTATAATAATCACAGCCGGATGGCGACGAGTGTCAGGCTCCGAGAGATCCACTTCCACGTTCGAGGGCGCTGTGGAAGGGAGAATTGCCGATATCATGCAGAGAGCGGTTAAGCTGAAGGAAGCGATGTGGGAAGGCATCTTCTCCGAACATATGGAAGTGGCGACGTTGCCCCCTGGCCGAGCCTTCAACACGCTCTCCATGGAAGACGCATACGGCGACAACCAAAGCTCAGAGAATGCCGAAGGTGATTCAGTGGTCTGCACAACAGGATTGGGGTTGTGTTGCAAGGCCAGGAAACCCATCTCGCCCGACTCAAATAAAACGATGTGGAAGGCGGACATAATCCTGAAACCTAAGGTCCTCTTGGCATCGACCCTATCGTCGCCTGAACCCGAACCCGGGAAAGGTTGAAGGATGGCCGTGTACATGTATCTAGCTGATAGACGTGATTCCTAAAAGTGTATACCCCATTATAATCGAAGAACTGTCTCCAACACGGCCAGTGCCCACGACTTGGTACTTAAGAGGTATCGTATTGTACAAACAGAATACATGACGAGGGTAACCTAAATAAGGGAGAGCGTACATTATAACATGAGGTTGTAAGGGAGGCTAGTGCACTAACTTCGCCAGCGTCGGGAAGAATGAGAACGTGACAGGAGAAGGATTCAGAGAATACCAGTGTCGCTATCGAGATCTTCCCCTCCGAGGGACGTTGACGCGTCTAGAACCTTGGCGGGCACCGTGAAAATTGAGGGCTGAGGACAGTCTGGCATTCAGCCCTCGAAGACAACAGAAGCAGGACCACTAGAACAAGGAGGTCAGCGAGTGATAAGTGGTGTAATGACATGCACTATACCGCTTTTCAAGACCCTATGTAGTGAGAAGGATAGGATGAGTATATGCCTCGACAATCGATGAATTTTGAATACAACTCACGTTCTCTTTCCAAGCGATCTGAGCCTTCAACTCTGCCAGCCCAAACATCAGGACTATATCGAAGGCCATGGTGTAATAGGGTCTCCCGTCGGCGGTGCACTGCTCGACAGGCTCGATCATTGAGGTGTCCGCCTCGACCGTGCAGACCGATTCATAGCAACCTATGGGTGTCCAGTGAGCCAGGTGAGCCTTAAATTTTTGGAGAACGCAAACCAGGTTCGTCATCCATCCAAAGATTCGTAGCGTCTTCGACGTCTCCGCAGTAGGCGTGGATGGTTTCCCGTGTCGTCCGAAGCTCATCAAGATTCATGGACGTGGACCTGTAGGTACGACGGAACTCTGTCGTTGCATTCACGGTGATATCCTGTAAATTCTCGGTCAGGAGTAATGGAGTGGGCCAATGCGTAACCCGTACCTTAGGTAGAATAATGGAAAAATATTCATACAGGACGGGCTTCCCGGTATCAGGGTGTACCTTGATTTTGGCACCTCGTTTCACATGATTCGGTTTCGTGCTGTCGTACGTCGTCCAGCAGTTGAGGCCATATGTTGCCCTAGAAACTCTAGAGGTAACAGCACCGTCGAGGTAGAAAGATACCGCTCCGTTCGAAACGGCTTTGTTGCTGCTGGGATGTCAGAATACCTCCTGGCCAGAGGAAGAGATTGCAGCGTACACATGCGTATCAGGCCGGGACACCTTGGCGCCTAATGGTTCAATGGCAGCCTTCACGTTCTCATACAGCCATGGACTGGCTGAGAAACCTCCAACGAGGAATACGGTCTTGTGACGCAGAAAGTGAGCAAAGATTCGATATGAGATGCTGGGGAAGGCATACCTTAATTGGGTTGTGGGCTGTAATCAGCTGCGTCTTCACGGCCTCCACAATGGCAGTAATCGAAGGCTCGAAGAATTTCGCGATTTCGGGGCTGAAAGATTGTTACGTTCTTGTCCGACAACCAGGGGAACCGCCTCACCCTTCTATTTTTAGCCTGCCAGAACGAATGTTCAACTTCGGTTCGTTTTCACGAGCGGAGGCGAATTGGATGTGCTGGAACTCTGTGTCCTTCTTGAACACGAGTTTGGTATTTCGGTCAAAACGCGTAGTGAGAGTCTCTATGTCGGATTTGAAGCGACTGTTCCCCAAATGCTCTGGTTAAAGGAGGCAGATGTCAACCGAAGTCTCAAAGGAGAGGCGAGTGGTGAGACTAACTCCTAAAGTAATCTCTTGCCCTCATCGTAACGTAGGCGCTTCCATGGAAATAGCCTGCGCGAAGAGATACCTTGAGTTCAACGAGCGGTAGCAACTAAAGGACGACGCGGGACCTACACTTCGGAACAGCAATCTCTGTGAAGGAATTATCCTCCAGCTTGCGGTATGCCGTCAAATCGATGGTTCCTCCGCCAGCGTCGACGATCAAAATTCCCGTAGGCTCCTGGTAAAAAATCAGATTTCAGATAAACGTATACCACCAGATGATATACCAAAGTAGGACATACCTTGTCGTCATCATGCACCGTTAACCCATTCGAAAGACAGAAGTGGAGACTGGCCTCTCCTTCCGTCACGAAATGGACACGAGACTTCCCCTCTTCGGTGTCGGGGACCAAGCCTGCGAGAATGGCAGACTTGCGCATGTGCCCTTGCTGGGCACCTCCCCAACCATTGGGGTGCGTCAGAACGTAAATGATATCTGACTCAAGCGAGGTCCACAGCTTCTCGCCGTGAGTGTCGCAGATATATTCCTTAGCGCATCCATGAAGGTACTTCATGAAGTCGGCGAACACTTGGATAACCGTCGTGTTAGGGGGTAGGGGAGGTATCGGCTCTTCTTTGATCTTGGATTTCTTGGCCGACGCTGGGGGCTTCGGGCGGAGATGTAGCTTGAACCTGGAATCCAAAAAGTCTTTTAGAAAACCGCCTTTTATCAAATGCTAGTACTCACCAGCGAGACCTGGTCCACCCATTCTCCTCGGCATCCGCCTCAATACCCTCTTGCAGCGTCTCAGCTCCAATTGCAGCCGGCTTGCCGTTCGCGTCGTAGTACAAGACTGTTGGAATTTTCGAATCCCCGCCGACCTGTTCCTGAGAGGGGTATCTGTTATCGAAGCTATTGTTTTAGCAGGCTCACTTTTTTTCGCTGGCGGACACCGAACACCTACCTGGTCACCGGCAAAATTTGGGGGACCTTTCCTGGGTCGAGAATGCTGAGACACGGGATATCAGTATTATTTAGGAATTACAGTTCAAATGGCGAACATTCAAAGTACCTGTAGGATATCCCGCTGAACGTCGTCCCAATGTCAAAAGCAAGCAGCAGCTTTCGGGATTGCCCTTTGTACTTCTTGCGACTTGGAACACCCATAGCTGAGTATATAGAGTAATTTAAATTACCCCTGAAAGCTGTTATGGGTTATAATGGGGGTTGAAGTGGAAGGGAAGCAAGACGCGGTGGACCCCTAAAGTTAGGTTTTGTCGCGTCAAAGTCACACCTGTGTGTGTGACATATCACGTGGATAAAGTCACGTACGCGTCGCACTGACACCGGTGACCGGATTCAATTGCCTGGACTTGAACCCGCACCGTCACCCTCAGCTCAATATCTACAATGGCCTTTGGAAATTGGTTCTCCAATCGCACTTGGCCATTTAGCTCGCCTAAAGATTCTCCTGATACTCCTGGCAAGCGGAAACGGTCCCCAACGCCTCGACGACCTCCGAACGACGAAGTCGTGCCAGATTCTGAGGAAGAGGCAGACGAACTGACGCTCTATGGTGCACGTAGGTCACGCAAACATCTATAGGGTATACTCCCCCCCTGAATAGAAGCTTGAAGCGAGCCCTAGGAACGTCAGGCGAAAGACCGAGAGCATAGAACCTTGTTCAAGTGGTGCGTTTCTCAGTCACGATCCGGCGAGCTGAGGCTGAGATGACTGGCAATAGAAGATGAGAGGCGTGCTCCTCAAGTACCAGTGGAAAGGCGAGCAACAACCTCATTGCACTTTCAGCCCAGCCGTTTCAAGGCCCCCGAACCGGCACGTGAAGAACCGGAGGACGAGATTGAGCACCTAGAGAAGACAGTGCGGGAGAAGACCGAGGACATCAGGTCTCTGCAGAGAGAGCTCGCCGAAATGCGAAGAAAGCAAGCTAATCTGGCGGAGAGGAACGTCCGGCTTGAAAAGATTGAAGAGAAGTACAAGAAAGCCAAAGACGATGCACAAAGCGCACAACGCCAAATACAGGACCTGGAGCGACGATGCCAAGACACCCAAAGGAGCCTGAAGCAAAAGGAGAAGCTTCTACGGACGCGTACAGAGGAGCTTACGGCAGTTCAAGCTTTCACTACGACTGCCGGCAAGTACTCTAACGCAGAGGTCGCTCGGATGGTCGAGCTACTCAACGACGATATCTTCCAAACAGCAGCCGTGCTCGCCGATGCCCTTCTTCAGGACAAACTGCCAGCTACGGAGCAAGAGTTTATGGTTCCCCAAGCTGTCCATGACGCTCGCCAGCAAGCCTTACAACGCTATGGTGAAAAGGTTATGGGTAAATTGCTCGACGACATCGCTCAGGATGACACGATACTCTTCGAAGGCTTGGTTCAGAATGATATGGCAAGGTGGTGCCACACTGTCATCAACTCTATCACTGCCATTGACCACCCCGGTGCCGACGAAATGCTGGCGGCTGTCTGGGAACGCATTGCAACATCATGTAGGTCTGCGAGCAGGACAGTTGGTGTAGGCGCTGATCAGGCGTTTTAGACGACCTTCCCATCGCGAAGAACTGGCGCGCAATGACGAGCTCTCAGCTGAAGATCGATAACGTCGACACCAGTTCACTTGCACACAGGATATTTTGCTTGATGAAGTGCTGTGGATGGAAGCCTGAAGACACGTCTACAGATAGACCTCCTGATCCTGCGCTCGAAAGACTCTCCGAGATCCAAGCAAAGGCTCTCAAGATCCAAGAGGTGCTGAACGAAGGGATTCTTTCTGCGGAAGTTGAGAGCTTTTACGTTCAAACGGATGAGCCTTACAACCCAACTTGGATGCAAGACGCATACGAAATTGGCAAGCCGGCCGCACCAGGGCATCCTCAGGACACCGTCATCACAACCACAGCACTTGGCCTCCGAAGCGTGAAGAGGAAACCCGCTTCCTCAGAGTCCTCCGATAGTGAGAAGGTATACGACGTCCTGTTGAAGCCCAAAGTTCTCCTGCTCTCTGCGCTGGTCACACTTCCGCAGCAACAGGCAGAGGACTATCCACCTTAAGCGAGCTCATCTTTGTACTGGCTTAATCCAATACCCCTACCGTACTCCTCCCCGTTCTATACGCTCCATTCTACGGCGCAATGGCCTTGATTCTTGACCTGGAGTGAACTTCGTTGCGAATGCGACCTGGAAACTCTGAATGGCCATGATGAACAGATTGAATGACTATAAATCGGGATTATACACATGGATAGATATCGAGATTAAGGGTCATTAAGAGGGCGCGGAAAGACGACGTGGACCGAGGGCGCCGACGTCCCGATATCAAGGGAATCCTAACTCCCTCAGTCGTACACAACGGACGCAGGACCACTGTTGACGAGCTGTGAGTACACCAAATCCAGACAGGCTCAAGAGTGACATACCGCTTCCGAACACCCTTCATGAAAGGATAGAGCATAGCGGGTTAGTCTAGGTCTGGCAAACGGGGGCGATGTGTGGTACGCACATTCTCAACATACTCAACCTGAGCTTTCAGCTCTGTCAAGCCGAATAGCAGCACGACGTCGAAGGTCACTTCATAGTACATCCCGCCAACCGAATCTCTACGCAACGTTGGGCGCACCCTAGAGATATCGGCCTCAACCGTACACAAAGTACGGAATTTATCTGGTGGCGACTAGGTCAGATACACTGTTTGATTCATATGAAGAGCCATGAACATACGAGGTTCATCGGGAATGAAGATCCCATGTTTCTTCGTCCCAGTATACGAGGTGATTTTGACTCGGTTACGCACGAGTTCTTCAAGCGTCTTCACTTCGGAAAAGTAACTTTGACGAAATTCCTTCGTCTGGTCAACACTTGTCCCCTGTATTCGACATCAGCACGTGTAGAGGGGAAGCAGGGTGCATGGATGAAATTTACCACTGGGAGGATAACATTGAAGAAGTCGTCGATCATAGGCTTGCCTGTTACCTCGGACACTCTGACGTATCGACCACGCCTGACATGGTCCGGATTTGCTGCGTCGTAGGTTCTGACGACGGGAATGCCGTATGTCGATCTCGCCATGCGGCTGGTGACAGTACCATCGACATAGTACGACACGGCCCCGTTCGAGACCGCTTTATTTCTACAGGGAGGTAAGGCCCCATTCCAGCGGAACGCTGCCACAAATGAAGAACTTACACGTGAGTGTCAGGCCGAGAAACGGTGATGCCCAGGGGCTCAATCGCCTCCCGGACATTTTCGTACAGCCAAGAGCTAGCTGAGAAACCGCCAACCATAAAGACGGTCTTAAGATATCATCAGTCAGTGCGAGGGCAGACCCCGAAAGCATGACAAGAATACCTTGATCGGGTACTGTGAACTAGTCCGCTGCTCTTTGATAGCGTCGATGATACATTTCACAGACGGCGCGAAGAATTTCGCAACTTCGAAGCTGGTATACATGTACAGATTCAGTCTCAATCGCCCAGCATAATACTTGCCCAGCAGTGCTTACCCAGGTAATGTGAGGCGTCCGCCACGGATACCCAAAGTGGAATCTCGTTCGCGAGCGGAGGCGAACTGAATGTGGTGGGGCTCGTCTTCCTTCTTGAAGACATGCTTCGTATTCCTATCAAAGCGGGTGGTGAGAGTGTCGACGTCGGCAGAATAGCGGGTGCTTTCCAAGAGCTCTGTGATTTAAACGTGGATACATTTCAGAAGCTAGGACTCCGGCGGCTGCTAATCGGGTCCGTACCCTCGAAATATGCATTGGCTCGCATCGTTACGTACGCCCCCCCTTGAAAGTAACCTGAGGAAAAAGGACGTCAGGACGGTGGGTAACAATAAATGGGGAACCACATACACCGAGGGATTGCGATTTCGGTGAATGAACCGTTTGACCGTCTGCGATACGAAGTCACGTCGATTGTTCCACCTCCAGCGTCGACAATCAGAATGCCAGTGGGGTGCTGCGACGGCGAGGTCAGCCGTGGGTTGCATCCATAGAAAACGTCGCGCCTACCGCATCATCATTGTGAACAGTAAGACCATTCGAAAGGCAGAAATGCAGACTGGCTTCGCCTTCCGTGACAAACTCGATGCGGGAAGCAGCCGCTTCGTCGTTAAGAACCAGGCCGCCTAGGACAGCGGCTCGGCGCATCTGAGTTTGCTGGGGGCCGCCCCATCCGTTAGATGGGTCAAAACATATTTGATGTGGCCTTCGAGTGAGCACCAGAGCTTCTCTCCGTGCGTCTCTTTGATGTACGCCTTGGCACAATCGCGAAGGTACTTCATGAAGTCGGCAAAGATCTCGACGACGGTCTTTCCAAGTGGTAAAGGGGGGACCTCCTCGTCTTGGGAAGCTGTTCCTGGCTCTGACTTGGGTCTCAAATGAAGCTTGAACCTACGAAAGTCAGCGGCGCTTCAAGGACAGAAAGGAGTTGCATTGATATCGTACCAACGAGCCTTTCGCCATCCATTCTCTTCGGCGTCCCCTTCGATTCCCTCTTTAAGAGTCTCTGCTCCAATGGCACAGGGTTTCCCGTCCTTGTCATAGTAGATGACAGTTGGAATCTTCGAGTCGCCGCCAACCTGTTCTTGGGATGGGTATCTAGGAAGTTCAGCAGCTAGTTAAAACTCGGCGTTTCGTAGACTGACCTTGTTACAGGCTGAATCTCGGGAACCTTCCCCGGGTCCAAGATACTACAGACCTCATTTAGCGTCGTGTCTCGCCTTCGCTAAACAAAGAAAACTTTACCAATACGAAATCCCGCTGAACGTAGTCCCAATATCAAAGGCCAGGAGGAGTCTACGAGTCTGCCCAGTGTAGGGCTTGCGGGCTGGACCAGGCGGCATGGTGACGGTAAAGGACAAAGGGTTAAATGTTTGAAAATAGCCTAAATTCCAATATTTGAGCGGCAAATCACAGGCGCGCTCGGTCACAGAGCCGTTACCGGCACGTGCGAGTGACACTGACAGGAAGAGTTGGCGACATTTCGCCCTCGTCTCTATATGGAAATTCCTTTTGAGGAGGGCGGTTCGCTTGTCACATGGGCGAACCGATGACGAACGAGTGAGCCGGCTCGGAATAGGACTTATGCGTATGGGCGGGAGACGTTGAGGGAATAGTATTGTATTGTGACTAGGTACATTTTATTGTGGAGGGACGAAGGGGAGGAAGGGTTGGGGCAAAGGTTGGGCATACATACTGAGTTTTGACACTATTTCTGTGTTAGTTCCCTTCTTGGGCACATTGAATACATCACAGAGCTGGTACAGGTGAGGTCTTTTCAAGGACGAGAGCGCGGCAACGTCGTTGATGTTGAATTTGGAAGGGTCGAAGGGGAGGGAGGTGGATGAAGCAGATACCGGTTGGTGGGGTGGAGGTGCTTGAGGTTGGGTGGGTCCTGGATGCAGCACTACACGGCTCAGGGCATCCTCCTTAGCCCTCTTTCCTGACCGCTCTCCTCCTGAATAGGCGTCAGTGTGCGTCGTCCTTTTCTTGCCCTTGACCTGAGTCCCCATGACTGCTGCCGTCTCGGGCCACGAGTGTTGGTTGGGGGCGACGCGTTTGGCGGGAGGGAGGACCGAACCAGAAGGAAGGCGATTGGAGAAGGAGGTGATTGTGTCATGTAGAGTGGTGACCTTGTCGGTATCGAGCTTGGAGGGGGAGAGGTTGTGAAGCTGGTGGACGAGTGCTGAGAGCGAGTGAAGCAAGTCGTCCTTGACATGGGAATTGGAAGTCGGCGGTTGCTGTACGACATCGTTTGGCATCGTTTGCTCGGGTTGCTCGGGTTCGTTGTGGGCGGCGTTGACAGCGGGCGCGAAATTGGTGGGAGCAAAGGTGTCCGCCGAGACGATGTCTGAGGGGGATGCTTGAATAGGTTCACAGAGCTCACTGTAGTTCAGCTGCACGGCATAGATATGCTTGCACATGAAAATTTGAGGGAAGGAAGGGCAGGTGCAGTCATATGCATCAAGGTCGACACAGTAGACTTTATCGGGGTAGGTTTGTGATTTCACGTTGAATATCTCACCGTCGTCGACTTGTTCGATGTCGTCCTCCGGGATCAGTTTTGCAGCTACTTCGATTCGGAGTCGTTCTTGCACTTCCAGATCTCCGCCTTCAAACCCCGAGTACTGAAGGTGGTGCCGGTGGATGAAATAAGGCATGGCTTGATAAACGAGGACGTAGATCAGCTGGTCGAGCCGCCGGTTACGTTTTCCTTGCATGAACTTGCCCTTCAGAAGGTGGTGCCACGCCTCAACCAACATGTTGGTGTCACATTTCTGGTATATGTTGCGTTCACGACGGTAGATGGCCGACCACATCACCTTGTCAGGCAGCCAAGACTCAAGGTACTCGACAACACTGGCAGGAGCTATCTGCCGGATTTGAGACCACCGTTCTTGAAATAGATTCTCGTCCGTGATGCGTGGCCATGTTTTGAGTAAGGCCCACAGATCGGGGTACTTCGTGATGCTGAAGTGCCCCTGCCAGGCATGTAGGACATGCCACCAACACAGCTCTACCATTGCCGTCGGCCAGACCCGTCTAATGGCATTAATTTGCGCATGGTCCTTGTCTGTCATCACGTATTCAGGGACTACGTCCGGGAATCGTGCGTTGACCGTGTTGAGGAAGAACGAGATGGTTTCTTCGGTCGCTTTTGACGACACCATCCAGGAGCATGGCATCCCTATAGCCTATCATTAGCTCGCAAGCACCGTTAAGCGCCCAATCACTCACCTCGTCCCCAACGATCCCGCGCCAGCAATGTAAACAAGCTCATATTCTCGTAATGAGTGGTGTTATGAGTCGCATCAATACCAGCATACAGTTTTCCATGCTCCTTCCAGAACTCGGCTTGATACGGCGTCTGAATGATAAGCACAAAGCTTTTTGGGTCAAGCCCAGAGCCAGACGGCGGCATTTCGGAGCTCGTCTTGAGGAATACATGATACCCATCTTCCCGTAGCTTGTCTACCCACAGCAGCACTGATTCCCCATCGCCCTTGGCAAGTCTGACCAGTTCCTGCTCAATCTGCTTCTCGACACGACGGACATCGGCTCGGGTAATGAAATCATTGCGCGTACATTTTCGAGTACGGAGCTGGCTGATGTTTCGTTCGTCGTATATCTTGCAATGCATATGCTCTAACTAGGACCCGGGTTAATGACCGATTTACGTATGAATGTTTCCATTTACGTACCACCTTCGATGGATGCATGCCGTCCCGAAGCATCGCTTCGATCTCCCGCCGCGTGTTTGCTGAAAGCGCGGTGAACCGGGCATTCTCGACTCCCAAGGCATGGTTATGTTCTGAGAAATAGCTCCCTTCAACGCGATCCGGATAGGCCGTGAGGCGGAGGAGGCACTTGCAGCCTGTGGTTTTGTGTGGTACCTTTCTTGTTCTATTCCGCTTCTTCACATAGCGACTCTTCCCGCCCGACGAGCCGCGTGAACAAACAAAGACGTACTTCTTTATCCAGTCGACGTCTGCACCACGGGGGAGGATGGGGTTCTTCGATGCGAAGCTGAAGACCTTATCCTGCTGCTCCTTCTCCATCCAGTCCTTCGCGGCGTCCAAATTCGCCCAAACCAGTTTCGTCGTGTCGCGCTTGACAGATGTGTTGACCGATTTTGACTTTGTGGATTTAAGGTGGATATCGGCGGGCGTGAAATTAGTGAAGATAGGACTATTGGCAGTTGTCGGTGGCAGCGATGTGTTTCCATGGGGCCCGGGATTGACAGGGCTTGAAGACCGGGCAGATTGCGGATGGATTTTGAATATTGGGCTCGATGGGAAGGATGGCAGGGCTGACTGCTCGTCGTCAGAGGGAATTTTATCGGAATCCTTCGAGGCGAAGTCTTGTGGCGCTGCATTCTTGAAAACTACAGGCGCTGGGGGTTTTCTGGCAGTGTTTTCCGTGGCCGGGAGGCTTGCAGGGGGTCCTGACCAGGGGCAGGTAGGCCATAGAACTTGAAAACAATGTCTGAGACCATCGGGGAGAGCGTAGAGAGATATTTTGTATAGGGGTAACGACGACAAGATTTGTTAGAGGGTTTTTTTGGCTCAGAACAATTTTCTAATCGCCCTAGGGCTTTCTCCCTGGCGAGCGCGACGCGACTCGGTTGCACACGTGACACGGGCCATCACGAACCGCCCTCCTCAAAAGGAATTTCCAAATAGAGACGAGGGCGAAATCTCAAAACCTGACGGTGGCTTCCTCAGACACACCCTCTACCATGTCGAAATCGTCACCGATGGGCGCCGGGAGAAGAGCGTCGAAGTACTTGTCGTCGAAGAGTTCGCTGATCTCAGGGATCGTGACATTTTGAGCAGAGCGACTGGAGGCGGGGAGAGAAGCCATTTTGTCCGGGTGTATATGGTGGCCAGATGAAGATGATATCCTGAGATATGATCAAGATATCCTCTGGCAATTCATTCGCCGCTTTATCATTGAGAGGGCGTCGGAGCCATCAAAACGATGCTGTACCCATGATCTGGACTTATGACTCGCAGAATCGCCACAGGAGTCAGGAGGCGCACGGACCGAGTCAGTCCTAGGTTGCGTGGCGCAACCGATCCTTGCTATGTATTTGAATTGACAAGCTGTATATAGACTCGTCCCAAATTCAATTCACGTAACCCAAAACATGAAAGCGGTGGCTTACTTACAAGTAATACATGGACGACGCTGGACCTACGACACGCCCCTCTATGTTTCTAGAGCGACGCCTCGAGGTCTTTGTGAGTATCGCCGGAAGGGGTCGTTCTATCTCAGAACGGGAGGCAATCGCCGGACCCTTGATTGCCTACCAACTGTGCTCTCCTGAGCTGGTAGCGCACCAAGGGNAAGGCAAATTCATTGCACAGATCAAGTCAAGTCCAAGTCAGGTCAAGTTCAATCGTTCAGGGGATTCCCAAAGCCCTTGCACGCCAAACCAAACACAGCAACGTGGCAACGGGCGCCAATCCAGATTTCACATTCAACCGTGATCATATCGTCCTCAATTCTCCATGAAATCGTCCTTGGAGTCGCATCTCCTTCCTATACACGAGTTTAAGGTTGGATTTACCACTTCGTCCTCCATTGAGCACCCATGTGTGCTCAATTGTACCCTCGAAGACAAGGCTCTTGGTGTTCACAAAGCTGCAACGAAGCTAAAGCACCCTGTTGTCACCCCACCGGACGCTGTTGAACCCCAGTTTGATCCACCCTCACATGCATGGGAGGCATTCTATCCAGAAGGGAGCATCAATCCGTCTGGCGCTATCCCAGGAGGGCTGAGCTTCTACTTGTCTGGACCACCGGAATTTAAGGCTCGCCTGGCGACTGCCACGGAGGTGGTTCTCAGCTATCGCGTGATGCTCCAACAAGATTGGGAGTGGGTGAAAGGCGGGAAACTTCCAGGTCTATGTGAGTCGTTAAAGGGGGTGATACTGGAAGAATCGCTCAATCCAACCTAGTTGGGGGAGTCCATGATCTGGCTTATGGATGCAGCGGAGGACGGAAGGAACATAGGTGCCAATGCATTGGGATGCGCCCGATGTGGAGGTATGTTCTCGTTCATCGGCGCTTATTGCCTGTGGACTCATGTGGACTGTCCCAGATCCAATGGAGTGGGCGAACTGTACACTTATCTGCCAATTACAGAGCACAATGCCGCTCAGCAACGCAAGGTGCCTCCACAGTCTATCGAGAATTCAGACTATGGGTTCTCTGTCGGGCGAGGAGCGTTCGATTTCAAGGGCGCTGTAGGGAACTGGATGTCGATTGCGACCCGAGTCAAGTTGAACGATATTGGCTGTGAGAACGGGGAGGTCGAAGTGTGGGTCGATGGGAAGAGTGTTATCTTCGTCAAGGGGCTCAGTTTACGAGAGAGCGAGGAGAGTACTCTCCGATGGAATGGACTGCTTCCTGACGTGCTTTGTTCGGTCAGTTCCAAGCGTCTTCCATTATCTTTGCAAATTTTTGTTCATCATGCGCGTATCAGGTCCACACCCCAGGAACTGGGGACTTCCCCCGAAAGACCAGCGGATGCATGGTTTGCAGACGTCACCTGGCGCCATTATCG
>JANDKE010001418.1:0-14584 GCA_027627275.1 Coprinellus aureogranulatus
AGGAACGTGCCCGATGGGAGGCAATCCGTGCGGAGGAGGCAGCCGCGCGTAAGGCAGCAGGGATCGTCGATGCCCACACCGAGATCCCAACAGGCCTTCCAGATATCTACGGCCGCCCTGTGGCCTCCACCTCCACCTCTTCTCCCGTTCACGTTGTGCGTGCATCCCGTTTTCCCAGACCGAATTGCCCTTTTAAAGACAGATTATCGTTTAGGCTGCATCAACGGCTGTAGATACTGAGCCAGAGTCCGGGGAAGGGTCACAGAACTGGGTGGACGTCCAGGCTTCCACGTCCTCGTTCCCTTCAACCCTCCCCGAGCCTTCCACACCTGCGAGGCGCCAATTAACGTCCGAATCTAAGCCAGCACCTCCATCGTCCACCCTGGCCATTTTTGATACCTCTCTATCGACGAAAACCCGCGTCATAGCGTTGTTTTCAGCTCTTGCTATCAACTTCGCACTTCCCTTCGTGAACGGGGTTATGCTTGGGTTCGGTGAAATATTTGCTAAGAATGTGGTGTTGGGGTGGTTTGGTTGGAAACCTGTAGCGCCCGGCTACGTCGCAGGCGCAACTGGCTTGAGGTCAGTTCAGGACCGACCCTCGCCATTCAGACGCCCTTGACCAGGCGTTGTGGCTCTGCCTACCTGCCAGCTACCGTTTCTGGTTTATATCCTCTGTCGAAGACCACTGTTGAGTATCGAATTGTATAAGACGATGATAATGCAACTATGGAGTAATCGAAAAGTTCTGGATCCATGATAACTTGCACATAGTGTTCGTGTATGGTCATTACAGTTTCGCGTCCTTGGGCATCTGTCTGATAGCCTGCCGAACACCAAGATCTCCCAGAACGTCCTCCGCTGTGGCCCAGAGTTAGCGTGCATCTCAAGCCTAAAGGTATGAATCTCAACCAACCTCCACCCAGAATACTGTATATAATGAACAAGAGAAATAATAATTCAGTAAACGCTCAAACAGGCAGGAGAACAGAGGTGAACACTCACGCATCGAAGGGCACAGTGCGGTGGTACTTCGATGATAGACACAATTAATCCGATATCAAGATGATGGTGTTCATACGGACGTACATGTTCGATGTGCTGACCCATGCCTGGATAAGNAGTCAGTAAAGGGGCAGATATATACAGCGACCAGGCGCACCAGTCCGGGTGATTCCACGGCCACCGAAGATTTGAACAGCATCGGTAGCAGTCAATTGGGCGTACTTCGTCGAAGTCATCTTCAACAAGCCGATTGGCCTACCCCNAATTGGAATGAATAGATNGTGGNAAAATGGAGACAAGAAGCGTACCCAGCGAGATACTTGGCCTGGTCTTTGTAAGACTGGAGAAAGGAAGTCANCGCCTCTCTGCGGCAGGGTGCACGTCCTACNCACCATGTTGTTCATCTGGTATGTGATATTCTCAAGCCATGACTGGACGGCCTCTGCTCGCGAAATCATGCCAGCCAACTTGTTTCGAATGACGGCTTGAGAATGCAAGGGTTTTCCGAAGGCCGTCCGCTGGTTCGTCCACCTATTCCGCGTTTTAGCAACACATGCATAGGGCCGGAAGAATCTACGCACTTCAGGCATTCTTCGACGATGAGACGCTGGCTCCGAGCAGAAGAGCAGCACATCACCCACCGCTCGTGATTGAAGTTGCTACAAAGCCCCCATCTGGGTAAAAATAGCCCAAAAGAAAACACAGTGGATGGTACACACCTCAGCATGACGAAGATACCCTGCCCTTCGCCACCAAGTGTATTCTCCACGGGCACCTTGACGTTGTCNAACGTGATAAAAGCAGTGCCGGCAGTAGGGGACTAGAGAATCTCAGAAAGGCTCGCATTGATGAGCAGGAAAGCAGCACGCACGTAGCTGGTCTTGATAGACTTAGTCTCGACACCCTCTCCCCGCTCGACTAGAATGACAGTAAAGCCATCCTGATGGGTGTAAGCACTGATAAATCGAAATATCGGTGAAATAGAGACCAACCTCTGTTCTACACCCGACAGTGAAACTAAAAGACGCCACAATTCAATTGTTGTGAAAGGGACCTTGTGCGAAGTACCTACTAATGGGCAAAACTACGGGACCAAGATCAGGTGCTGAATTTGGCGGCAACGAAGAAATAGACTCACGTTCCATTGGTGATCCACTTCTTACTATTGAATTCAGATACGGTCATTCAACGCGCGGGTGCAAAGCGGCATGGGTCCGTAGAAATGGGAGAAGGTGCCAGTAGGATGCATACGACCCATGATCAGTTTCACGATGAAGGTGGGCGATAGCATAATATACTGACGTTCCATTTATGATCCAGTGCTTGCCATCTTCGGTCTTCACAGCAGTAGTTTTCAATCCCGCAACGTCGCTACCGGCAAACGCCTCAGAGATTGCCAAACAAATGGGCTTCTTGCCGGACAGGACGTCTGGCACAACCTTGGCCTTGATGGCGTCGCTTCCGAAGTTCAGGACAGGAGGAAGACCGATAACAGAGCCAGACATAAGACCGTCGCCGTAACCTCGGCATCCAGCACGAGCGAACTCTTGCGTGATGATTAACTGAAAACGGAGAGTATAAGCGCACAAATGTCAGTGCCGCCGTGAGAACAAGTAGATACCTCATGGAAGTAGTCGAACTGGAATGTCGTCAGCGACAAGAAAAAGCCAGTCAACTCAACAACGTACCTCCTCGGGCTTCACAAGACCGCCCATGAGTTCAAGACCTGGCTCAAAAGAAAGGTTACTGATGAATTGCGCTAGTAACAGAGTACGAAACGCACCCTTAAGGTGCTTGCCGGGACCCATACGCATGGCATGCAAATTCACCTTGCTGAGGACTCGGTTAGATTAAGCGTTAAACAGCCTGAGCGAGCTTACGCCATTTCCTCGATGACACTCGCACTGGGTGGCTTGCCATCCTCTTCCCTCGCCATAGCGTCAGGCGTGACGATTTCGTCGATGAACCTGCGAACGGCCTTCTGGAAAGCCCGATGGTTCTGGAGCCGGCGCTTTGTTAGAACAGGTCCGCGCGTCGCTGAAGAGGGAGCTCACGTCGGAGTAGTAGGGACTATGGTATCCCTTGGACAACCAAGTAGGTTCGGCGTAAGGGACCTTGCTGAGTTCGCCAACGATCTTTCCATGGATTACGCTCTTCTCGTCGGCGATAACTCCGACCTGCAGGCGCTTGTATTGAGGCTTCTCGAGGACTTCATGCCTGTGCAGGCCATAGAAAACCTCGGTCGCGTCTTGACCGGCTATAGACGTCCCGACATGAACAGAATGATCGGCGGTTGAAAGCGTCCTATGACGCCAATAGGGACATNCTACATACCAACTTCAGCGTCCAACAAGACGGAGGCCCCTCCTGGATGAAGGTTCTTAAATCTGCTGATATCGTAGACCTTGGCATCGACNATTATCCACTATGATTGAGGGTCGTCATCAGCTCGAGGCGAGTCCGCGATATGTCTTGTGCACCCACAAGGTCACCGTCCTTATTGTGCTAGAGATTGCAACTCAGTTTTCATGATCTATCGACAANCGTTTGGGAATGAGGGTATACCTTGGCAACTTCGTCGCGGGTGAAGGTCTTGGTTTGGGAGGACATGGTGAAGGTAAAGGTCAAGTTGGAGGAGCGTCCGCTACCAGCTCCGGCAAAGGATAATTAGGGGAGCCCCACACATGTGATTGTGGCCGGACTCGGAGACGCCCTACGCGTAGTAATGCCACGTGGGTACGATCGGAACCAAACCAGCCAAGCAAGCCAATTAACGCCCGCCTGTTGTATTGAGGAGGGTCTGGGTGGGTGAGTTAAGCAGCCGAATCAGATGTTTCGGGTTCCCAACAGGGCATGTGTTATTGCCCAAGGTATAGTGGCAGGCCCGGGGAACGANTGAGGAAAGCNCCAATGAATTNANTCGNACTGCCATTCAGCCCAAGGCGCACGAAGGTTACACGTACGAGACGCCGTCAGTCNTAAANTCACTTCTCATCCAGTACTTTNACCANTCGTTACAAGAGAGTATACTTCATTCCGGCGGAAGGGGTACACGGGCTGTGGGGTNCCGCTTACATTCGCACACAACGANGAGGTCATTCCAAGGTGAGAGCTAGCAAAACGAATTATCAGGCTAAAAACACAAGGGCCGCCTCTAGAAGCTTGTACATTGATANATGGCCCTTTGATTACCTCTTCTCGCAAATCTCCAGTAGCCAGACCANTCGCATAGCTCTGCCCAGCCCACAGCGTTNGATTNCCTTCCTTGACGTCCGCTCCCGCAGCCTGCAAGCGACGAATTCTCACCCTTTGTGNTGGCTCNCTGACATAGGCAGAGATGTCAAACGTCGCGTTGGCGCGGGTGTCGGTCTCTGCTTGGCTGGCATTGTAGATCTGCAGGTTCAGTAGTGCAAGCTTTGACGGCAGTTCTGAGCTAAGCTCTCCATCGAGGTCCCAGAGACCGTAGCTCACGAGCTGACCGGAAGAAATGTCGCCCATTTCGGTGGTGATGGAAGAGCCGTTGGGCTGCCTACCCGGGAAGATATTGGCNATGCGGTTTGCCTTGGAGAACCCCAGTGCCTCCGTGATGAAGAGGTAAGCATAATACGATGGGAACACCTTTACGGGCCCATTCGTGTTCTGCACAGGGTACCAGAGATCGTAGAAGCTCAGGCCTGNACAATGTTGAAGGTTCACTATCCCCTTCTTCCACAATGGGTAANGACTCACCNCCGTGATTGAGCTGTGTGCTGCTCTGTAGAGCAAGAGGTCCGCCTTGGTGAATGTACATCCTGGAAATATTGATCGATGCCGCATAGAGAGTGGTATCTAACTGTTGAGACATCACGTCTGCTTGAGATACTTCGTAGAGTAGATTNACTCACCAACCAGAGAGCCTGACCAAATGTGTTGCTCACATTATCCTTGCCCGAGCAAGACACTGAGTTGTATTCCCCATTGACGAANGCATGGGAACCAAGTTGNTCGCGCACGGCCTGAATCCTNGGTTGCCATAAGTCGAGAAACCTATGACCCCACNTTCAAATCTGAAGAGNCNGTGACGGGGCAAAGTCATAGACCCACATTGCAAGNCTAGTGTGGTTGACCTTCACNATGNTCAGNACTCGTCCACGACGGTAAGAAGAGGCTGAGACCCACCAAGTTCGGCAGCGTCGCCACCGNAGTTCTAACAGGGTCGCAAACACTATACTGGTAGCTGTGTTCNCTACAGGAAATTACAACNCCGTCTTCGTTAGCGCCTGCAGCAAGGGCGCTGACGCAACCCAGTTGAGANGCTGCGCCGGACNCATTGTAGGGCCATAATGGATCTTCGACAGTAGCAGCAACCTGGAAAANGGGNCGTTTCAGGTCGAGGGTGATTGTCATGTTGTTTGCCCATTTCTGAGGTCACGATATTAGCNAANNNCTAGCGNGCTGAAGGCGAGATAGTATTCTNGACATACAGCCCAGATCGATGTATAATTTTGAGGGGTGAAAGAGTGGTAGTGNTCNGGTTCGTTGCCAACTTTACAGAAATCAGAAANTTNATTCGCCCACTTTGACCACAGCTTCGACTTACTTTCGAAAGCGACCAACTGGCCAGGAGGCAGATGTTCGACTGCAGACCTTGCCACATCCAACGCACTCTNGTAGTCGAGGTCTTCCAAGTTCTGTATGACGGTTGAAGAACGNCCATGAGACNTCATCAGNCCCCATGACACGAAATCGAAGCTTACCAGGTTCATTGTGACCTTTGTCTCTTCGGGCAGGAGGCCAACAGAATCCCACCATCCCGGGCCGATAGTAGTGTTGTGCAGCGCACCAGTATTATCGATGAAGTTGAACGAGCTGACATCTAAGGATGAGTTCCAGTAGGTCGAATCGGCTGTAATGCCCCCAATCCTGATTTCTGCCGGTATGCCAGTTCGCTGCTTGAGGTTGTCCAGAAGGTGTCTGGTGAGAAGGTTTGGCGAAGTGGTATTCCCAACGAATGTCTCGAAAAATGCTGTTTCAATGCTGAAGCTTGCCAAGGAAGGATGCAAGTTGTGGGACGCATGTGCAGGAAGGTTGCCAGGACCCTTCAGCCTGACTGTCACGGTTCCTTCGTGAACCAGGGCTTGGTTAGTCTTGCTGGCAATATCGCCTTCATTGCCACGCAGCGCAATCAATCCAAGGAGACCTAGCAGAAAAACGGGAGAGACATAGAGGAGAAGGCGACGCTTACTCTGAGGAAGCCAGGTCATTATTCGAGGACTCGGAAGGATGTGGGCGGATAAGTGCTTACTTATTAGGAGCTGAGAACACGCGCAGAATAGTCGGCCTTGTGTATGAGAAGTGGGAAGACAGTGACGCCCAAGTAAACCAAGCCTCTCTTCTACCCTAAAAGAGCCATCTTATGACGCCTCACGCCCCGCACTTCTTGAAGAGTTTGCTTGCTCAACTTCGACGGAAGATCACCTGATACCGTGCACTATTACTGCGGTTTACGCTGGCTTCCTCGCTGACCCCGCCAGGCTGCAGTAGAGCTTCCTTGTAACGCGCTTCACTGTCGCACTTTTCATGTGGCCGTCATGGTAGGAGGAGAGGATCGCTATGATGTCGGCTATGTGCTTCGCAAATAGCCGGCATCAGGACATAGGGGTCGCGTCACGGCAGCCGGCGCGTCGCCTACTTNAGCCTGAGTCGTCAACTGGTCTCGTGGTGAACAANCTCGCTCGGCTCGAACNTTAAACTCTGGCGGTCGGCAGCAGAATCATGCTTGACTGCACTTNATTCACAACACAACATGGCACTTGCGGGCTTGAAGGTTATCGAGGTGAGCAAAGTACCCGGTCGACGTAGCAGCTGCATTCTGAGCCCCCGTGCANAGTTTGCAGGCCTCGCTCCGGGCCCATTCGCAGGACTCATTCTTGCCGACTACGGGGCCACAGTCATTCGGATAGACAAACCCAGCACATCGTCGAACGACTTGCTTTGTCGAGGCAAGCGGTCTATCGCGATTGATTCCAAGGTTCCCAGAGGAAGGGACCTCCTCCGGAAGATGATACTTTCTGCAGACGTTGTCATAGACCCGTTCAGGCCTGGAGTAATGGAGAGACTAGGGCTGGGACCAGAAGTTTTCTTGGGAGATGGGAAGAAGGCGGGTTTGAATGAGANGTTAATATATGCGCGGATTGTAGGGTGTGCATNNATCTATTCGACTCGGAAGCGTAGAAAGTTGACACCTTTGGCAGATTCCCAAGGACAGGTACTTNNANTAGGCACTCCCGCNAAGCCAATGCTTANATATGTTCCTATCAGGCCCTCACANGGATATGGCAGGTGAGAACGTTCCTNNACTAAGTCTCCCCGGGTATNGTCTCNTACNTTACTCCGCAGGCCACGACATTAATTATGCTGCACTAAGTGGCATTCTCTCCGTGAGCTCACCGTACTNGAGNCCTTNATTTGTCTCTGACTTTAATTGAAGATGCTGCCGGGTGACCCCAAGCCGGCCTTCCCGCTGAATCTTCTAGCGGATTTCGCTGGCGGCGGCACGATCTGTGCTATGGGTATTCTGCTTGCTTTGCTTGAACGAGGGAAGTCTGGGAAGGGTCAGGTGGTTAACGCTGACATGGTACGTTCAGCCGAGCTGGTGCAGTGGGATTATAATGATNCGCATTTCTCAGGTATCCGGTACTCGCTACATCTCGACCTTTCCTCTCATTCACGGGGTAATCTCCAACTCCCCATTCATGGGAGGCAATGGCCGAGGGACCAACCTNCTGGATGGGGGAGCGCCCTTCTACAACCTTTACGCTTGCAAAGGTGGAGGTTGGATGTCAGTTGGATGTCTGGAGCCTCAGTTCTTCAAGGCCTTCCTNCAAGTCTTCCTGAGCTCGGTGCCAGCTGATTTCTCACTNAACGGNTGGAAGCCAACTCTGTCCANTCAACTCAANCGAGGCGACTGGCCGAAATTCTTTACCTTCTTGGANAAGGGTTTCATGACCAACACAAGAGATTACTGGACAAGTGTGTTCCACAGTATGCANCATTNTTTTTCTCATGTTTCAGGAAGAACCTCATTATCTCGCGNTGCGCAGATACAGAAGCGTGCACAGTGCCAGTTCTTTCTCCCAAGGAAGCTGGCGAGGCGCTGGGATCATTGTTTCCGGAAGCTCATCCCATCATCAAGAGCCATGGTAGTTGCAATNCTCAGAGCACTGATGCTTCNCCCCAACCTTCTGTCCTCGCACCAGGGCAGCATACAGATGAGATACTGGTTGAATTTGGCATNANCACGGATGAGAAGAGGATGCTGGTAGGCAGTGGTGCTCTTGGCAATAGGGTAGNAGACATCAAAACNAAGCTGTAATNCACTGAATCCACGATACGTACTGTACTCGTCCACTGATACTTGGCGCNCTTCTCCTCGGTCGCGTTTCCTTCGCGTTGGTCGGCGACGCGTTACGAAGNTTGATTCATCANTGTCAATGGGTNTCGTGAGTTTAGCACGGCGGAGCCGGGCGTTTTNTACTAGGTCAGATATAAATACAGAGTATCAACTCGGGGTTCCTCATTNGTTCTTCCCCTTCGCTAAGTATGNCGGCCAAGCAGCAGAAGCAGTACTCTAGGGAGGAGGTGGCAGAGGTCAGANTTTGTTNTAGTCTGTGGGTGCATCTGATGTTGAAACTCGCATAGCATCACAGTGTCGATGATCTCGTTGGTCTCCTCCGCTCGTCCATGTTCNCAGTAATAGCTGATGTGGTGCAACTGACCCCAGTGGGTCATTATAGACGCGAAAGTCTACGATTTGTCNAAGTTCAANCACCTGCATCCTGGAGGTGTCTCNGTTCTGCTGGAGGAGGACATCGGTGCGTAATACTAGTCTGANCATCNGGGTGCAACANCTGACTGGTTCTGTTTCGCNAGCCGGTTGCGATGCCACTGAAGCATTCTTCGGTCTTCACAGATACGAAGTTCTTGAGAAACCCCAATTTCAGAGGTTGCAAGTTGGAANNATCNTAGGCGAGCAGAGTAGGCTCTATGGTCGCGTCCCAGGGTCCATCAGTTCAGTGCCCTACGCGGAACCAAACTGGCTGTCNCCAGCCTANCATAGCGCGTATTTCAACGNCGTACNNNGGACTCAGAGGGCTGGTGCTTNGTGNTNTACGANNTGACGTCCNTTGCAGAGTCANAGGCGATTNCAGAAGGCAACTAGACAATTCTTNGACGACNACATTTACGACGCGATGGAGGTACGNGACAGGGACTNGCCNTCTGATCCTTCAAGTTGGCTGAATTCGNCTCTTCTNCTGCTNTNTAGGTGCGAGAAGCAGACGGNAAGCGCCACTCCCAGGATCTCTTTGACAAAATGGCGTGCGTCTTCCTTCGTCGTTCCGCNTCTGCCTANTGAACGAGGGACACCCGGCTCCAGCGAAGTAAACCTTCACGCAATGAGATTAGGACCTGGCAANCACCTTCGCGGTCTGAAACTGATGGGAGGCGNNGTTAAACCTGAAGAATTTGACTATTTCCACGAAGTACGACCTACCTTCGGCTGCNTTCTATCTCTCGAACGAGTACTGACTTGGGTCCAGCTAATTATTATGCAGGAGCTAGGTCGCGTAGGCCTCAGGGGNGCTGGCGACGGCCTTCTGGCCGGGTTGATCATTGGAGCGCCTCCCGTAATCAACTTCGGCCGCGAGTCGTTGAAGGAACGTATCCTCCCTGATCTCCTGAGCGGCAAGAAAGTAATCTGTTTGGCCATCTCTGAGGCGCAAGCGGGTAGCGATGTTATGGGCCTGAAGACCACAGCTGTTAAGACGGAGGACGGTAAATCCTGGATCATCAATGGCGCCAAGAAGTGGATCACCAACGGAACGTGAGTATACGGTTCGTTTTGTCTTCGTTATCTAACTCAGCCTTCTTCCCTTGCAGCTTCGCTGATTACTTTACTGTCGGATGTAAAACCGAAGATGGCTTCACTGTCATTTTGGTGGAGCGTGGACCTGGGTTGGAGACAAAGTCCATTAAGACGGCATACTCTGCGAGCGCCGGAACGGCGTACGTCACGTTCGAGAACGTAAAGGTACCCATAGAGAACACCTTGGGAGAGGAAGGTGCTGGACTGTTCGTTATTTTAAGCAACTTCAACCACGAGCGCTTCATCATGTGTTGTTCTATCGCGCAGACTCAGCGCAGGGCAGGTAAGACCATACGGCCAATGTTCTTGTGGGTATAACTGACACCAGCTACTTGCGCAGTGGAAGAGTGCTTCAAGTGGGTTCATCAACGTAAAGTTTATGGAAAGCCCCTTCACAGTCAGGCGGTCGTACGCTCGAAGCTTGCGGCCATGATAGCGCGAGCCGAAAGTAAGTCAACGTGAACTTCAGGGACATCTGTGTGCACCCTGACCCTGCATCTTCAGCTTGTCAACATTGGCTAGAGAATATTGCCTACCAAATGTGTCAAATGGTGGGTTCTAGCCCCTTACCGACCTGTCTACATTGACAATTGCGTCCCGTAGTCGTACAAGAGACAATCGAGATTGCTTGCTGGGTTAGTCTTCCCGCTTCCTGCAAGATACTTTAGCTTTAATAGCCCTCCTCAGTCCGATTGCGCTTCTGAAAAGTTACTCCACTCAATGCGCTCAAAACACAGCTCGAGACGCTGTCCAACTATTCGGCGGACGCGGACTCACGACGACCGGTATGGGTAGATTCATAGAACATGTAGGTTCACCAAGGTCCGAATATTGCATCCGGAACGCTAACTAACTGGCCTTCAGTATCACCGAACGGTGCCTTTCGACTCGCTTCTGGGTGGTGCAGAGGATGTTCTTGCGGACCTCGGTGTCAGGCAGGCCCTGAGGGACTTTCCAACAGATTCCCGTCTCTGAGCAAGCCACTTCATTTCGCTTACTTTTCATATTACAGCGGATTGGCAGCATGGTATGTCCCGCATGTCCTTGTGACCACGGATGGCAGGCTCCCCTCTCACCCGACCTCCCGACTATTGAAGTCAACATCAATCCTTGACAGCTTCGATTCTAGATACACCGCATCTCCACGCATGACTCTCAAATTTCCGTAAACGTTCAAGGCCACGGGTCTCTCTTTCCTGTTTTACATCTAAGCGAAATGACCGTGAAAACATGGAAGACGAGAGAAGATTCTGGACAGCACTTCGCATGTGCACAGCAGCGACGAACAGAGTAATAGAAGGCCCTGAATCTTCGGCTTCCAACCGGAACACGGTATATCGCATCGACTCCCTGGCAGATGATGCAGATTTTCGATTCCATGGGCGTTGGGCTCAAGTCCGGGGCCGGAGACTTCGACTGCCTTCACACCTCTTCACACCTGTTTTCTGAACAGGGTCTACCCTCGGTTCATCAGGGCGCTTCTGTGTCATGGTGCATCTACCTTCCCTCAAGGGGCCAACGTCTGGGCGATAGTTTGAGTTTCTTGGGAGGGCCTCGAATCTGCATTATATCCGCGCCAGAATACCCATCTTCTCTTGCCTGAGTTGCTCAATCTGCCAGATTCTTTGCTGATTGTTCTCTCTTCCGACTCAATCAGAAAGCATCCGTGCGGGCTACGCGCTCGGTTATCAGAACCGATTGGGAACATAAATTGATCGCGTTTTTATATCTGTTTTCCGCCTTCTGTTCTCATTACCTTCCCTCCCTTACTTCTGCCCTTGGGCACTGCAGGAGCATTGCCAGACGCAATGGACGAGCAAGCGACCTCGAGGCAAATGGACGAGTCGACCCCCCTTCTGGACACCAAGCCGAAGAGAACTCCTCTTCCGAAGGTGCAGCTCGGGATCGTCCTGTTTATGCAACTCTGCGAGCCCATAACCAGCCAGTCAATATACCCATACATCAACCAGGTCAGAAGGGCGACCGCTTCATAATTTCTCTAGCTGACTCTCATCCGTAGCTGGTTGGTGAACTCGATGTCACTGGGGGCGATGAGAAGAAAGTGGGATATTATGCGGGCTTGATTGTGAGTACCCGCAATGTGTCCTAGCCATCCCATTCAGCTAACCCTCCCGGTATGGCTGTAAAGGAATCTCTATTCTTTGCAACGGAGGCCCTGACTGTGCTTCAATGGAGCAGGGCATCAGATCATATTGGGCGCAAGCCTGTCCTTCTCATTGGGTTGTTCGGTATCACCCTCTCCATGTTGTGCTTCGGCCTTTCGCGCACATTCTGGGGCCTAGTTGTCAGGTATGTGACTCATTCACTGTAGTCAATATCTTACTGACATCATTCACTGTAGTCGGTGTTTGACTGGGCTACTGAACGGCAATATTGGTGAGTAACACTTGCTTATGGTTTGCATGTGCATACTCATGCGCTATCGACAGGGGTTATGAAGAGCGTCATGGGAGAGTTGACGGATGCCACAAATCGCGCCGAGGGGTTCTCGCTTATGCCGGTCGTGTGGGCCCTGGGTGTCACCATCGGGTATGTAGTTATCACCCTCCATTGGCCTCCTTTCTAATGCTTCTCTCCGTAGCCCGTTCATGGGTGGTTCTCTCTCGCATCCACATGAAAGATTTCCTCGTCATTTCACCTCTCCCTTCTGGGAGATGTATCCATATTTCTTGCCTTGCCTTGCGACATCCAGCTTTTGCTTGATTGCATTCGTAATCGGGGTCTTCTTTTTCAAGGAGGTGAGTTCCTGTCCCAGCGTCTATCGGGCGCTTAAGCACGGCTGACAACGACTTGCGACAGACCGTCCCAAAACGAAAGTATACCCGCCCCAGGTACTCTTCGACATGCTCCCAGGACACCTTGGTTGGTACTCTTGACGATCCCAAAGGGTCTCTATCACCCGTTCGCGACAGGGACGCTCCACTCCCCCTGCGTGAACTGATCACATACCCTGTCCTTATCTCCGTCTCTAACTACGTCGCCCTCGCGTTCATCAACATATGTATGATGGCACTCCTGCCCCTCTTCTTTGCCATGCCCATCGAAATTGGCGGCCTCGGTTTATCGCCACCTACCATTGGTCTCATCATGGGCGTGTATGGTGCTGGCTGTGGCATCTACCAGGGCCTGTTCTTTGCGCCAATCGTCCGTCGTTTCGGCGAGAAACGCGTGTTTNTGTTCAGCATCTTCCTTTTCATTCCCATGTATTGCATGTATCCNGTGATCAGCTTGACAGCCAAGGCTTACGGCCTCACTCGAGGCGTNTGGGTCCTCGTCGTGATNTTGCTCACGTTCCTCGCCGTTATGGATATGGCTTATGGTGTGTTCATTTCTCTATCCTTTNANNTNAAGCTAATCNNTANCTNCCTCTNAGGCTGTATCTTTGTGTACATCACCACAGCCGCCCCGTGCAAAAGGTCTCTCGGTGCCACGAACGGCCTGTCGCAGACCACCGTCTCCATCGCNCGAGCCATTGGCCCTGCGCTATCCACTTCTCTATTCTCCATTTCCGTGGAGAAGAACATCATGGGNGGTTACGCNGTCTACGCCCTNCTNTCATTCTTCTCCGTCNTGGCCCTCATNCTCGGGAGTAAGCTCCCAGATAAACCCTGGGACGACAAGGAGGAGAGCGTGGANTACGACGAAGTCGAAGGGTAGTCTCTATGGCTTCCGCCATCCTACATAAAAGACGGTTCTTCCGGTTACGATTTTGATTACAGGCAACAAGGATTTATGAGCAATTTGCTAGACGCATCGACCTTTTTTGTATTAACTACAGGAGCTTTACGAATGACACGATTTGTTTACGTTGGAACGTNGAACNNTGAGCATTGGGTGCTTGNATATTATTACAGTTNGAATACAAGTACAGTAAAGCGATTCCCAGAAATCGACCGAAAGCCCAAGATTATGTTAGAACTTGTACATGTTGGTTGTACATTGAAGACAGATAGATAGGAGATGGAATGATACGGAAAGATAGCTTGAGGCAAAGGCAATAAACATACAGTTGTNNAGATCATAGAANNGGGAANCAGTGCAANAACGTCNNNACTCATCGATTGCCAGTCAAGTAGTTCATACTTGTGTCNAACATCATGTTAGGATGGAGAGTNGAGTGCGTGTTNGNGTTGGTTTGCATGCTGGGCTGCTGNTGCATGCTAGCCATCGACTGGCTGTCNGANCGAAGNTCCATTCCCATATTTTGCTGGAAGGTAGTCATCCAGTTGAAACCCTCTAANGAATCACAGTGAGTACAGATTTAANCNNATTTTNACCTACTCANNANNACGAACCTGGTATAGANATGTCCTGCCACTGCGAAGGATCATTCAGATCCTGGAAGCTCCTCACAATGTCATTGTCGAAGGGGAGCTCGGGCTTGAAGAACTCCTGCATGGACATATCGACCATGCTATTGCTCAACGCCGAAGGGTTCATCACGTATGCCGCAGCNTCATCNGGNGCATANGGATCTATTCCTCCAGCAGGGCGGAAGTTGTCGAACGAAGCCACTGATTCCGCGGGAGGGGGTGACGGGGAGCTCGTGGGCCGGAGAGGACTGGCTAAACACNCGCGCCAGTCTTGAATCGGTAGATTCGATCGACTCCATCGAGTCATGAGACGTCTGCGCGGCCTTGGGCTTGCGAGTCC
>JANDKE010001419.1:0-14575 GCA_027627275.1 Coprinellus aureogranulatus
CTTTGGGGCTGGGCGAGGTGAAGCTAATCGTCGGCGAGTCCGCAGAGGCTGAGAGAAGCGGTGCGTCGGAGGACCGAGAAAGCGTAGATTTGCTCAGNGCGNNGGCTTGTAACGCTGAGAGGTANTGAGGGATTGTCCTTGGGGACGATGTTGAGGATGTGGAGGCGAAGCTGGTGTGTGTGTGTGGGTCTGACGAAATGAATGATGAGGTGGTGGTAATGCGGAACGTTGTGTGTGTTTGCGCCAATTCGGTTTGCCTTCGGGTATTTAAATAGGGACTTGCATCGGGTATTGCGGTCTTAGTGAATCTTGAGCAGGAACGGGTTCTCGCTTGGGCGCAAGTACCCACGTCACGTACGATTAAGATTAGAACTATTACCCTTACATGGGACCCCCTGTAACTGGAGACGGCGAAATGAGAAACTGTTGAGGGGGGAGAGGCCCACGGTGACAAACGGTCTTGATTCATGGATGTCGGGAAAGATATGAGATTCATCATGTAGGATGGGAAGATCCTGACCTCTACTTCAACCCAGTCTTGAACCTATCCAACGCACTCTTCCTCTTCGGCTCCTCCGCACCTCCCTTCTTCGCCGCGATCTTCCTCGCCTTCGCCTCCGCCTTCATCCTCTCCACCTTCGCCCTAACCGCGAGCACCTGCGGATCCACGACGTTCTTCCTCTGCTTCCTCAGGTACCTCTTCAAACTCTTATTCTTCCCCCTCATCTTCTTCTTCTCCTTCTCATGCTTGCTCATCCCGCCCTCGTTGTCGTCGCCATTGTTATCGACCTCCCTCATCTCCACGTCTTCGTTATCCGAATCTCCGTCCTCCATACCGGTGGTGTCGAGCTTGCCTTGCACTGCAAGCCTCTCAACACGCTTCATCCGCGCAAACGGTACGTCCACACCCACCCGCTTCACTTGCACGTTGTTCCCCCACTTGACCTGGTCCGATTTGTCCAGCAACGACTGAGCAGCGGTCGTGACAAGCGAGCTCGACGAAGCCGATACCGCTGCGTTGTCGAATGTCCCGACAAATGATGGGTCCAAAGAAATCATATCCGGCTGGATCTTATCCAACAAACCCTTGACCTCCCTCTCCCTCCTAGCCTTGGAGTTCTCGAACGGATCAGCTTCGAAGCTGTCGAACTGCGGCTCTCCGGCCCCAGGGACGAGGATGGAGGTGAGACCCTTGTTGTGCCCAATAGCGAGGACGTCGCTGAACGGCTCGAACCGGAGAGACGTGAGAGGGCGGTGTGGGATGGCGTGCGTGAGGTAGAGCGGAGGAGCTGGTGAGGAGGTGGTACCGTTGGGAGGGGTGTACGGAGTCACGATGTGCGGAGGGTGGTAGACGTTTACGCTCCCGCCATTCACGACACCGAGATAGCCTTTTTGACTCCATTCCAGCTCGACGTCGCCTGCACCTCGCACATTCCATTCCCGCACGACGCCTTTCCAGTTCCGGCAGTCCCAGATCTTGACCTTGCCGTCCCTGCCGGTGGTAGCCATGTACCTCCCTGGCATGTTCACCGACCCTGAGGGTGCGTTGTCGCTGGGATTTACGCTTATGCTCGTGACGGGTCCGAGGTGGGCGAGGATTTGGACGGCCGGCTTGGAGAGATTGGGTGTCCAGAGCGTTACGTTGCCGTTGTTGTGGCCCAGATGGACGACAGCGTTGTGCATATTTTGCGTGAGGGTCTGGCATGCACCCAGCTTGGTCCGGTGTACAGCAATTTGTGTACCAGTAGTTGTGTCCGTCCACGATATGTGACCTGTATTCGTCTGCGAGAAGGTCAGAGTGAAGCAAGGAGAGACGAAGAGAACACGCACTGTTGCAACCAAAAGCCAGTGCCATGGTAAGAACTCCAACCGTAGTGGGTCTATGATATTCTTCAACCGATGCACCTCCACACCATCCCGGTCGTACACAAACACGTTTCGTTTCTGAGCAACCGCAAAGAAGCTCTGATCCTGCAAGAATGTCACATCCCTCGCCGCCTCTCCTCCACCTCCATTCCCTCCCGCTCCAGAGAAACTGCTCCCAGCAAGCAAATCCACCTCGCTGTTCACCTGCCCGCCCAGCCAGTCCACCGAGCTAACTTTGGTTCCGCCCTTCCCTGAGATAAACACCAGATGTCGGCCGTTTCGCGTCCACCGCATACGCCGTGCACCTTCGCCTGCGCGGAACAGGAGTTCCCGACAACCTTTTGCTGCCTCCCCACCAACGCTTGACTGGATCTCAGCTTGAGATATCCGCCATGTCTTCTCGAGTGGTCCGTCGACCTGGATGCCACCGGCGTCGTCGGCTGCTAGTGCCAGAAGGTTTTGTTGTGTCTCCAACGTAGTTTTTGCGATATCCTTGTTCAGGGTATCCTGGTGTATGAGCTGGTTCCGAAGCTTCTTGTTCGCAATATGGTTATATTTCGGCACTTCATCGTGCGTTTTAGAGGAAGAGGGATCTCGGGGGAGGGATTTCAGGGATGCGGGGACGGAGACGTGAGATGAGACGGATTGGAGGGTGTAGTCATTGTCCTGTGTGAGTTTGGGTTTGGACTCCTTTGGTTTTGAGGAAGAGGAGGCCGTGGCTTTGCCCTTCCCTTTCTGTGCTGATTTGAGCTCTGAGAAAGGCCTGATTGCGTCTGCTCGTGCGATGAGCGCGTCCATTACGGGAGGGCGGATTATGCACTATCATTTATGTTAGAACTCCAGTTAATACAGGGTAGAATAGCACAACAGTTCCAAACGCACAGGTATGGGCCGCCTCAACTGGTTGAACTAACTATTGAAGCGGAGTCCCCAGTTCAAATTCCTGAGATCTCGCCTTTCTATGGAAAGAGATTTCAGGCTAGTCAAGGGTATATATTGTAAAGGCTCACCTTACCACAGCGCTTCAGCAGCGTCGATTGATGAAGTCAAAGTCGAAGCGTTCTCAAAAAATCGCCGACGACGCGGTACGAGCGAAAAGGAAATTCATTCGCACGAAACACATAGGGGCTTTAGGGAGTCGCCGACTCGCTGCCTGACTCGGAAAACCATTGTTAGTCACGGTGTTCAGGGATCGGCGTGCCAGTCTTCTCGAGTGAGGACTGAATGCTGAGAGCTGAGAGCGCACCAAGGATTCTGTTGAGAGTGACTATATACGCGATAAGTCAAGCCATACACACGCCGATGCGGCTCAGCATCTAGACTAAGGCGCAAACGGGTGCCGAGCTCTTGAGAACAGGGGCACCACGGAAAAAGTGGTAGATGGAAAGAAAGGAAGGATGAGGCCCGTTGAGGGACTGTCTAGCTTTATATAGGGAGGCGATGTTTGCGGTGCTTTGTCCCCACACGGTAACTTGAACGAAGATCAAATAGAGCAGTTCGCCCAAAACGTACTTTGCTCTTGACCACCACCATGGATTCCATTACACCAGGAATTTAACTTCTCTACGCCAGGTAACACCCCCAAACCCACGATATAAATTACATTCGACGAGACGTTCGACATTTGGACAGGTCTATCGGTCGATACTTGTCCAAGGACTTCGAGTTGCGCATCTCAATCGCGAGCGGAACAAACATTGGGCGTTCATATCACCCTTGAATGATTGAAGCAAAAAGAAACCCACCAAGTGCTCCGACCTCCGACCTTCCAATCGCGATCTAGATATCATCCAGATATTGTCCATCCGGCCTCCACATCAACTATGACTAGTACGATCCCGGTAGAAGTCTTGGGAGCGGTGTTTTCGTTCGTTATGGGACATCACCTCGTAACTCCGTCGCGTGAAGGGATGGAGGAACTCAATGTTCTCTGCCTAGTATCGCAGCATTGGCGACAAACAGCACTTGCCACTGCTAGCCTTTGGGGCTCATTGGTGCTGGATAGTCAATTCACTTCAAAGAAGTGCACTCAAGCAGAACGGTGGCTCGCTCGCTCTAAGGGCGTACCGAAAACCCTTGTCCTCGACGCCATCCAACGAGGGGGGTGCGACTCCTTTTCCTCACGCTGTCGAGATCCCGGAACGTGCGCTTTCGAGAGCGTACCGTTGGCGACGCTATTGACAGAGGGACCAAGCCCACTGCGCCATCTATCGATTATATGCGAAAGGTCCCTATGCTTGGAGAACTTACAACGTCAGCTCCTCAGCCCTCCGCGCACTCAAGCGCCCAGGCCATGGGATACGGTCACATCCTTCAAACTGGAGACCCACGAACATTGGAATCACTATGAAGAATCGGGAGAGGTCTACGACGAAGCCAACTCTGACTATCCGATCCTTGAAAACCTTCCAGTTACTATAACCCGCTTCAATCTCACCGTTGCACACCTTATCGACTACGAAGGGTCAAACGAAGGTTCCGCGTACATCCTCAAACTTCCCGACTCTGTGCTCAACCGCCTCAGCCACTTCACCTTCAGCTGTAGCATGAACACCTCCACAATCCTTGGTGTCCTGGCGTCATGTCGCCACCTCCAAGCTCTATGTTTGGTCCTCCCATACAGTACATGGTCAGACCCAGACGAAACGGATCTGAAACTCGATGAAGATGCAGATGTATTTCCAGATCTGCGCCACCTTCGAATCCACAGCTGCGAAGTGCCCGCACTGGAATACCTGCGAGCCATTCGAGCGCCACGCCTACAAACCCTGGCTCTTATCATCGATGGCATCGACGCGAACAAAGTTCGTCGTAATATCGGCGAAGCATGTGTCGACTCTATCGCGGACTTCCTCGACCGTTCCCAGTGCCATTCCACGCTCACCCACCTTCGGATTAACTGCGTCCCGCTCCCTGATCTCTACTCTGTCCTTGTCAAGCTGCCTTCATTGAGCCACTTGAACCTGAGTTCCGTGGGGAACTACTCCTTGGAGCTAGTCGAAAGCCTCGCGTCTTCTGGCTCCAAATACAAAGCGCTCCCTGCCCTCAAGGTCCTCTGTGTGCTCGACGCGCCGGATTGGTTCCCCTTCGAGCGAGTGCGTGCTTGGATTGGGCAAAGGAAGCCACATGGGATGGTGGATGTTCAAGTCACGGTCGCGCAGAGGCGCCACCGAGTTGGGGATCCGGAAGTGGACCCTAGCGAGGATGTGTACAAGTTCTCGGCCTACTACGTGCTCGAACCAAACGAGGCAGATGGGCAATGGAAGAACCGTACAGATTATGAGGCTCCTCATCAGGTGCAGTGGGATTGGAATGAGCCTTTCGTTTAGGCTGCCAGTGTGGTTGGATCATGCAATTATCTTGGTTCAAAATATTGTTGTAAACTCCTGTCAGAGTGTCGTATATTGATGTAGTATGGGGACTGGGGGCACAATTACTTGTGTCCTTTTGACATGCTCGCAAGGTAAGATTACTCCCTGCACTCGACCCGCAGCACGGTGACCTGGCGGACAATATCGCCTTCGCCACCAAACACAGGTATACAGACAAGGCATTCACAGCGCGACGGCCACAATCTTTCGCTCCGACCACCACTGTCGAATCGCTTGCCTCCCTTCCCAACTGCGATACCTCGCCAGCGATATGGCTCACGCTCTCAAGATGGAGTACATTGACTATCGACAAAGATTCGGAACTCACAACTCGGATAAGTAAAGGCTATCCCCAAAATCTAATCGAAAACATATCGCATCTCAACCGTGGGCAGGATAACCAACGGGCACTCATGTCGCCTTTGGGTACGATCCCATTAGAAGCGTTGGAGAGATTTTCGCGCGGGTGCTTGGAGAACACCTCAAGCACCGTCGAATGAAGGCATGCAGCAACTCAACCGTCTCTGCCTCGTGTCTCGACGTTGGCGAGAAGCTGCGCTTGCCACTGCCCGCCTCTGGAGCTCCTTGGTGCTGGTCAGGCCATTCACCCCGGAGAAATGCTCTCAGGCGGGGCAGTGGCTGGGTCGTTCAAAAGGCTTAGGCAAAACCCTCGTTGTCGATGCTTTCGGGTCATGGAACTACTTTTCGTCGTTGCTCTGTCGAGACCCTAAAACGTGCGCTCTGGTGAAGGAACCTCTGGTTAGGTTGCTGACCGAGGGGCCTGGCCCGTTGCGCCACTTGTCGATAACATGCGAAAGATCCCTTTGCCTGGAGAACCTTCAGCGACTGATCAGCCGCCCGTATACTCAAGCATGCCGGCCATGGGATACAATCTCATCCTTCAAACTGGAGACCATCGAAGAATGGAACCACTACGAGGAAACGGATGGGATCGAAGGCCATGCTAATTCCGACTATCCAATCCTCCAAAACCTTCCAATCACTATTACCCGTCTCAACCTCAGCATTGCGGAACTTGATGGTTTTGAAGGGTTAGACGAGGATACCTTGTACAGATTAAAGTTTCCGGAACCCTTCCTCAACCGTCTCACGCACTTCACCTTTGCCTGCGCCTTGAAATCCTCGACAATCATCAACATTCTTGCCTCGTGTCGTCACGTCCAAGCTCTATGCCTGGATCTGGAGTTCGTACCATGGTCAGAACCGGATGAAACGAAACTGAAACTCGATGACGAAGCACACGTCCTCCCAGATCTGCGCCACCTGCGGATTATGAATTGTCACTTGGATGCCACGCAGTACCTGCGAGCGCTTGTAGCGCCACGCCTGCAGACCCTAGCGATTTCCACCGGCTTCGTCTTCGGGAAGAAAGAGTTTGAAAACCCCGGATCATGCATTGCCTGTATCGGGAACTTCCTCGACCGTTCCCAGTGCCACCTTACGCTCAGCCACTTTCGACTTGACGGCGTCCAAGTTTCGAATCTCTACTCCGTCCTTATGAGGCTACCGGCACTGATTCACTTGGTTATGACCTGCATTGGCGACTTTTCCTTGGAGCCGTTTGACAGCCTCGCTGAACTCGATCCCGATGGTCGAGCGCTGCCTGCCCTCACATTTCTTGCCCTGCTCGGAGTGCCTGATCTATTGTCTCTTGACACATTACATGCGTGGCTGGAAAGGAAAAGGGGAAATGGGACGAAGGTCGTTGAAGCGATTGTCACGCAGAATAGCCAGTGCTCCCAATACCGGCTTGAGAGCGCTGGACGTTGGAAGGTCAGTAGGGACTTTAAAGCATTGAATCTTCACCCAGCCTGTCAGTGGGATCGGAACGAGTCTTTTGTTTGAGATAACGCTATCTTATTCCTATGTTTTGCTGTGATCGATGTAGTTCATCTTTTACGCCAAACTCATGTTGGGGGGGTGCACAGAAGAAAGAAAAGAGGGCGGCTGGGGATGTCCCTTCCCATCTGTCAATTGCGGTTCGCTACAAGAATTATTACCGGAGTTTATGGAGGCATAAGGGGCTCTACCAGCCGGAGACAAGCACTTTCAGGAATTTAATCTGCCCTTTAATCGAGCCTTCCATTTAGCCCCTATCTTACGATAGGCGCCCATATAGTAAACCTTAACCCCAATCCCTGTTACATCACCCAATCCCCTTCCGGGCGCCTTCGTCACTCCTTTCAACTATGCCACCACCATCGAGCTGACTACTTCTCGATGGAATGTAGGAACTGCGAGTTACGCCAGAGACAGTTCTTCTGTCGAACTTGTATCAAGACTCAGTGAGTTTTATATGGTACAATATCCCGGATACAGAAGACTAATTGTTGCACAGTCTCCGGGATTTTCAGTCGCAGCATGGCCACTATGCGACGGATTTATCGTCGGTAGTATCGTCTGCAACGTCTGCCTTGACCAACGTTGTGCAGCCTGCTCGGATCGCACGAGCGCGCGTGGCAGACGTTCGAGCCAGAATCGATGAACTCTCCGTTGGTCTCAGCGGGATCAAGCGGGAATGCGAGAAGAGTGAGCTAGCCTCCGGGTTTTGTATCCTAAACACTCTAATCATGCTATAGAACGCGATAAGATTCGTAAACTACGAGAAGACCTAGCCCAGCGACGGAGGAACCTGAGCGCAGCTCGGATACTGGTCAAAGCAGGGTCAACAAGCCCACCATCCACGGGAGTCCCTTCAACACCAGTATCAGCTCCTTTTCTCAACACACCACTGAATGAGGTCCACGACGGCGGTCCACCTCTTCTCCCACCCTCTCCCGCACACCTAGCTCTGACTCAGACGCTCGCGCGGGCGCGTAGCGGTCTCGTGCAAGAGCTCGTGGACGTCTTCAACATTGTGGAAGTCGGTGGGCGTCCGCCCGTCGGTGGGAAGGCAGGGACGAAAGGGGAGTGGACGATTGGCGGCCTCGTTCTGCCTGTACCGGGTGATATCCGCAGATACCCTCCAGACCACATTAACGCTGTTCTGACCCTTACGATACACTTTTTGTCCTTGCTTTCGTTTTATCTGGGGATCAAGCTCCCGTTTGAGGTGACGTGGACAGGGGGAAAGTTGGGGTTAGGGCAGCCTTGGATTGGGGCTATTCGAGGGGGAAGTGCGGGGGGAGGTGATGGTGGATGGAGCAGGTTCGTACAGCGAATTACTCGGTGAACTATGCTAACGAACCGCACAGATGGCACAAGAAGCACCCACTGCATCTAATTGGCCAAGCGAGGTCCACTGGCGAAGGCGGGGAGAACGACAAGGATGCTCGACCGCCGACGTCTTCGCAATCAAACACGTCCTCGAGCGACGACGAGGATCCGATGGCGAGCAGCGTTGCTACCGTCAAGCCGGCTCGACCAACGCTTCCTCGTATCAAAACTGCTGCAGCCTCGCCTTCGCAACTACGCGCTAGAACCGCATCTGCTCGGCCGGGTCCGAGTCCAATCGTCCCTTCGCCCAGCACTCCGCGGAGATCGACAACATACAGTCTCAGTTCAGCACTCGCAGGAGTCGGTGGCGTCGTAAGGAAAGGTGTTGGAGGAGTTGTTAGTGCAGGTGCCGGTGTCGTGGGGTACAGCACACCCAGCCGATTGAGAACGATGAGCAACGCATTGGATGAGTCTGCNTTTATTGTCAGCTCACCTACGTCGACAAGCCCGCCTCCACAAGTGAAGAAGCCCCCACCGCGGAAACAAGAAACGCCTGCACACCTCTCTCCTTCGACTGCCCCACCATCCTTCACAACAGGGTACACGATGCTGATCTACAACGTATGCTATCTCGCCCACACCCAACGCGTCGTACCCGAGATTGGGCTTAGCCAAGCAGGGGAAGTGCTATCCAACCTTTGGCGGTGTTGTTGCAGTTCAGAACTTGGGAGAGTAGGCCACGAAAGCGTCGGATGGACGCAAACGTCGAACGCAGGTCCTGGATGGAACCTGCACTCTCCTGTGAGCCCCGTGGAGTTGGAGCCCAGCGCTGGATTGACGCTGGTGCGATTGCCACCGCCTACGCCCCCGACATTCTCTATGGACTTTGGGCAGCTGTTGCAGGCGGTGAGTGGGGCCGGCGGTGCGGGTGCCAGAGCGAAGACCAAGGTCGCGAGGAGGAAAGTGTATAGTGAGACGAGGACGAGGGATAGTGTGGCTGAGCTGGAGAGTGGAGAAGGGTGGGGGTACGAGGAGGTTGGGAAGGATGAGGAGAGGGATGGGAGAGACGACTGGGATTTGGTGGATGAGGACATCAGTTTTTGAGTGCGCTTTGGACTTTTACTTTTAGATGGCTATACCTGACTGTGTACGACTGTTCTCTTGGAAGTCCTGTTCGCTCAACGCTCGTGTTCGTGTATTATACATATACATTCTGCTGTATTTCTAGCCATGACTCCATGCAATACGACAGTAGAAAGCTGGTAGGCCAAACGGAGGTACTACTCCATGAAGTGCGGGCCAAGAGCAACGCAGGAGGACGACGGTTGTGGAAAGCGGCTAGTTCGAGCGGGAGATCATCCACGTATCTGATAAGTCCCCGTCGATACCCCCGCCGTTACGCTCCACGGAGAATCGAGGAGGATTCATGAAAGACAGCCTGTGAGTGCGGTGGAGGTGCCGCACATCCCTTAATGGGGCATGACGGAGCCAGATTCTGGAGAGGGTTTGCGCGCACTGAGATCGCAGTAGGAACTCCACTACAACTTCCATGGCAAAAGGTGGTTCATGAAGCTGGTAGTAGAGGCCGACTTCCGTGAATTCGAGATCAAGTTCCTCAAGGAAAGGTGAACGAAAATACCGAAGGTACTCCAAAGCTTGAGGATCGAGCTTGCGGATCCGAAGGACCTTCAACGATGGTAAAAGTCTGGCTTTGTCGTTCTTTCCGGCAGAAGCACCATTCGACGAGGTTGGGCGGGCGAAGAACGACTCGTTCAGGTCCAAGGTCAACTGTTCGACCCTGTTGCAGGCCTCCAAAACCTTCAAGGTCTTCGACGCGTACCAATCGCACGTCAGAGTGAGATTCGTCACATTAGACAGCTTGTCCTCCGGGATGTTCAACGCCACATACCCCGCCACCTCGTTGTCGTGAGGAATCGAAGGTAAGTGAAGAGTAAGGGAGGTGAGCGCAGGTGGTAGTCGATGGAAGATGGGATATGTCAAGGATGTCATGATATCTTGGGTGGGATCCTGGAAATCTATCCATTGATTCCAGTCGTCGAATATGTCCAGCTGGATCGACTTAATACCGTCCCATGGGTGGAGACCTCCAGGCCCCTGCACAGCTCCCGTCGTCTTCCGTTCCTCGAGCAGCGGGAGGAGCTGATAAAAGCAGACAGAGCTAGGACAGGTAATGGCGAGATTGTGAAGACTAATTTCGCCATCCGTCAAAAACCTTGCGAACGGTCGGCGCGCCAGGGAGCAGTCGTAGCGTTTATAGCAGTGGTCGAAGTGCCTGGCATTGCTTGTATCGACCGCGAGTCCCTTTGGCAGGGACTTTGCTCGGCCAAACCACTTTCGGGCGTTCTCAAAGGTTTGTGGACCGAGTCTGCATGAGATCGTAAGGGCTTGCCAGAGCCTCGGAGTTGCTCTAGAAACGTCCTGCCATTCCCTGCAAACGAGACATATGTCGATGAGCTGCTCCACGCTCTCCAACGATGGATCGCAGATGTCGGCCTCAAGAGCTTGGTCAAATACCTCTCCTAGCACTTCAGCAGGAAGCCGGCTGAATATCGAGTCCAACACAGGTGTGCCGCTCGAGTTGGTGAAATTGTTGAGGCTTGACATGATGGTCAGGAACAAAGGAGTGGCATCACAGCGCTGAGCCATTGATCGATACAGTCCCGCTTGGAATGCCACTTTTGAGCAACGGGTACTGGCTGACTAGAAGGGGGAGATAGATATGGTAAGTTTTTGCTCGAGCCTATCCATGACCAGCTCCAGTTCAGTCACAATTTCTGTAAGCGGGTCAACATCCCGAGAACTCGGAATCCACCACTGCACATCGACAGCAGTAGAATGCCAGGAAACATTCCTCAAAGACATTGTCCCGTTATATTCACTCTACAGAAAATTCCGTTGAGAGATATGGGTATAGCTCAGATACCAAGACACGTTTTAAGATGAGGTCCGTCTGAAATGGAGCGAGAGAGAGGAAGTACAAGACCATAGTAATGATTCAGAAACCTGATTCAGAAGTTAGGGTTGTTCGGTAAAAGCCGAGGCCGCATTTGGGCGTACCTCGCACCCGAAAGCGCTCTTGAATTCTACCTCCATCTTGTGACTTATGGTCAAAGACAGTGAATGGTTTTCCTCAAGCATCATTTCATTATCCCTCTTGTCCCGATTGCAGTGTGTCTATCATTCAATCTTGTCCTCATCTTACATCGTCCTGCTTTAGCCGACAGGCTACCATGATGTGGACGGGATACGCAGATTCCGCATATCCTATAGGGTCACGGACTTCCCGGAGAGCCATAGTTCCTTCCGTCAGACTATGTCAATGCCGACTAAGTACTGGCTGTGGAGGAACCACGATTTAGACGTTGGATAAACGCCGAGATCCAGGCTTACGGCTACGCTTCCGGAACTTCTCTTTGCGCCTTCTTGCGCCAAAGTGCTGTAGTCTCTCTCACTTGCCATATACTGCCCTGGTATCAGAGCATTCTTATCAAGCGAATGGGCTCCCCGAGTAGCACTCCCACTCACGCAATTTATCTACAGCATGGCTTCGATTTGAGGCGTGGTTTGACAGACCGAGGTACGTACTTAAAGCCTCTGTCATTTTGATCAGTGAGGTAACACCGCGCCTACAGCTCTCCTCCAACCATGAAGCAAGTGCTAGCTACGGCTGTCCTCGCTGCGGCCTTGGTCGCTGGGCAATACCAACACCAACAACCGTTATCAGGAGATCTGGGATCTACTTCCAGGTCGTACAAGTTCGAGTGGCCTGTGAAGAAGGTCGCAGTCATTGGAGCAGGTGTGGGGTAAGCGGTACTCAGTACCTCAATCTCGAATTTCCGTTGATATTTGCTTGTAGAGGCCTGATCTCGTACCGGGAGCTCACACAACAGGGATTCGAAGTCGACCTTTACGAGCGCGACAGTGTCGCAGGAGGAAACTGGCACTACACCGAGGAAGCACCACTCGACGCACCTATCCCGAATGCCCCCATCGCAGTTGGCGACTACGAGCCCTCGCTTCCTAGGGAGGGAGTTACGTTTCCGTACACGCGAGAGTGGGAGGCGGACGAGAAGACTGCAGCGTTCTATCGTCGGGCTCACCGAGGACCCAAGCCGATTTGGGCTTCGCTGAAGTCGAACGCGCCGGCTGTGAGCTCTCACCGCTTCCCGTGGCTTCACTTGACTGACATTGCTACAGCCGGTTCAACAGATAAGGGAGACTCCTTGGCCTAAAGGCACTGAATGGGGTGCGTTACTTCCTTTCAACACGATATCGATCCAGTCTTAGTGTTCCGCAGAGCTGCCTCATGAGAAACTTTCTCGCTATATCCGTGCTTTCGCTTCGTGGCATGGAGTCAACTCCAACGACGGCAACCCTCACGCTTTCTACAACACACGTGTCGAGCACGTCGAGAGGAGCACGACTGGATGGACCCTCATTGCCAAGGAACTCGTGTCCACTAGCACAAACACTACTCGGGCAACTTGGTACAAGAGGGTGAGCTCCATTCCGCTCTCGTTCCGGGCTACAGCTCACACCCCTTCAACAGCATTATGACGCTGTTGTAGTTGCAACTGGACGTTACAATGCCCCCAACATCCCCAATATCGACGGTCTCAAGGAATGGAACAAAGAGTTCTCCGGGAAGCTACAGCATTCGCGCCAGTACCGCCGACCCGAGAGCTACGCGGGCAAAACCGTCTTGATCATTGGAGCTGCAGTACGTGCCAGGTATAATCGCTTCATCTTTCATTTCATGAACACCGGGTTGCAGACAAGTGGAGGCGAAATAGCTCGGGAGCTCGTTCGCTACGCGAAGAAAGTCTATGTCTCTGCTAGGGTGCGTTGCGTTGATCTCCTTACGTCCTTCCGAATAACTGATAGTAGGCACGCAGGACGATACGTTCCGTGGTCCTCACTTCCCTCTAGTCGACTTCTTGAAGCGCTGCCGATAATGCTACCTTGATTGGGAGATCAAGAGTTTCCAGCAACCGGCTTCTTTGATTGACGAGAGCGAGATTCTGTTGAAGAACGGGACTGTGAGCATCCCTCGTTGCCGCTATTCACCGAAAGAGGTTGAACATGGCTAGGTTATCTCTGGCATAGAGAGCATTATCTTCGGAACGGGATACCGTTATACGTACCCTTCCTCCCTCAGTACATCAACCAGTCTCTCGGGACGAATGGGACACTTCCCCGTGAGGAGGGTATCACCCAGCCCATAGTCACGGATGGCACTCACCTCCGATCGCTCTACCTCGACGCTTTCTACATCCCTGATCCTACGCTACTTACCTCCTCTACCCAAAGGGTTGGGAGTAGCAGTAGGCAAAGGTTGGGAGGAAATAGCGAGAGACTACGCAATTCGGATAAAGTAGCAAGAGGTGATCTACGCTAGCTATAGAGGGGAGCAATAACTTTTTTTAAGGCTACAAATACGAGTATAGTTAAATGGTATAACCTCTACCTTCCAAGTAGATATTATCAGTTCGAATCTGATTATTCGTAATATTATTGAATCGCGCATTTAGCGTAATCATCACCACCCTCTAGCTACGCAATTAAGCGAGGGGGTAAGGTAGGGCAGTCGCTACTTGCGGAGCTAAGAGATAGGAGGTAAGTTGCGGACGCTAGGAGCGAGTCCTCACTCTTGCTACGCTACTTACCTCCTCTACCCAAAGGGTTGGGAGTAGCGTAGCAAAGGTTGGGAGGAAATAGCGAGAGACTACGCAATTCGGATAAAGTAGCAAGAGGTGATCTACGCTAGCTATAGAGGGGAGCAATAACTTTTTTTAAGGCTACAAATACGAGTATAGTTAAATGGTATAACCTCTACCTTCCAAGTAGATATTATCAGTTCGAATCTGATTATTCGTAATATTATTGAATCGCGCATTTAGCGTAATCATCACCACCCTCTAGCTACGCAATTAAGCGAGGGGGTAAGGTAGGGCAGTCGCTACTTGCGGAGCTAAGAGATAGGAGGTAAGTTGCGGACGCTAGGAGCGAGTCCTCACTCTTGCTATCGCTACTTCCTCTCTACCAAGGTTGGGAGTAGCGTAGCAAAGGTTGGGAGGAAATAGCGAGAGACTACGCAATTCGGATAAAGTAGCAAGAGGTGATCTACGCTAGCTATAGAG